>MU826834.1:1340829-1458368 GCA_029204205.1 Desmophyllum pertusum | reverse complement strand
AAAATAAATATGAAGAACACGTTTGTTTTTTTAAATGTTTTTTATTTACGTAGGTGTATTTCTTTGACAACTGCACGAACAGGGTCGCGTTTGATTGAGTCACATTGTTTGAAGCTTTTGTTGAGTAACCGCCGGTCTTTTAGAGTCCCTTGTACAATTGAGCTTGTTTTTGATTAGGGCCGCGGCCGCACTAGGCGAAATTTTATGTTTGTTTTGCAAAAATATCTGTCATCAGTTATCCGTTTCACAAGTGCGAACGGGAAGGCGATTTTTTTCCCACCAAAATTTTGTCAAGCCTTACCAAACTTGGCAAGGCGCCGTCATCCTGCCCCAGAGCAGGACAAAATTTTTTCAAGCGTCAAAACTGACAGATTCGTCAATTCACACGACATTAATCTCAAGGTTACAGCGATGATTATTCGCTTGCCCCTCGGTCCGTACAACTTGTAACCGGTCCCAAAATTTTTACGCTGCTAGCAGCACCTATACTGATGTTTGAGTAGCACAATTTGCTTTACAAGCAGTGAACAGTGCACGTCCGATCTGTACACGTTTGCGCTAAAAAGTGACAGTGACAGTCGGGAAAAGCGGCAAGAAACATGCAAGTTCGTTTAAAATTTCAGTCCGAGAAGAAGAAATATCTAGTTAATCAGTTTGTGTATCATACCACGAAGGCAGGAGAGTAAAAACTTTAGAAAGTACTGGTTTTAAAAGATTGTCGAGGAGTTGAATGCAAAATTTCACAGCAACAACAGAGGTATTCGGTTTCTACGTGATTGATATGTTGTTGGTTCGCGAAAAATTTTGTCATGATTTTTGGTTTTCAAGTGCGTACGCGTTTATCAAAATGAAAATTTGGCGGAGACAAAATTTGTAGTATATTTTGGTAGCGGCCAACAAATTTTTGTCAACTGAAGAGATAAATGAAATGTTCTACAGGTAAAAGGTTGTCGTGTGACGTGTATTCGACTGTGACCTCTCCATAGGCAAAGGGGGCTTATCGCCATCAGCGTTTCAAGGCGTTTATATTTGAACAGCATTTGAAACAGCCGTTTGAAATGAATTTGAAACTACATTTCAAACAGTGTTAGAAACGTTTACTTTTTTCAGCGTGTTGAAAACGTGGAGAAACGCATTTGAAACGCCCATCTGCCCAACAACCTGCATTATTATTACCTGACTGAAGCATAAATTATTTCGACAACACAACAAATGCTGGACTGAAGATTGTAAACGGTAACTTCAGGCGTCGTTAATGGAAATTTTAAAAAAGCTAGATAAATCACGGTGGTGCAGTCACACTTTTATTCTTTTGGATTACAAAGTTCAGTAATATTCCATCGTTTAGTCGATCAATAAAATAAACAACAAGAAAGTTTAAGTGTGTTTTGGCGTGCATCTGTTTCAGTAATTTAGATCACAGATGGACGTCAAAATGTGGTAAGTAACAAAAAAGTGGCCAACGAGCCGTCTGCGGCGAGTTGGTCACTGAATGTTCTTACCACATTTTGAGCGTACTTCTGTGATCTATTACTGAACATACCGCCCGGCAACATGGAATCTATTTGTTTTATAATATTATTGTGATATTCGCTTCGGATTTTCACTTGGAATGTACGCTAAATAAGCCGCTACCAAAAATTATGTCAACTAAACATCGAGTTTTAGGCCACAGTGTTTTTCATGCACTCAAAATAAACTTTGTGAAAACTAAACGGCTTAAAATAACACTACAGCTTCAACTCAGGGGCAAATTTTTCGAAAAGCAAATATTTAGAGACTAACCTCGTAGCCGTCCTGATATGAGGAAAAACAATCTGAATTATTCTCAGTCCAAATCCCGTTTTGCAAGTCTCTTATAAACGTTCGAACGATAAGCTTAATCCCGCTCAATTTATCGGGGGGATTCTGTTTCACCAATTATGAGCTAAAGGACCCTCATATTTGTCCCCCTCAAGGTTCTAGCCAAGCTTGAACAGCCGATTTAAAATTCGTATCAATTTGAACAACATTGAATTTCCTACGGAATATTTCCAGTTTGAACGAAAATATTTCTCTGTTTTTTGAGCGAAGGATTTGTGTTGAGCAGGCACGGCGCCCGCGCGTTTCCCGCGCTTCTATGACGTCATTCGTGCGTCTGGTAACTCTAATAGATAACAGTTCTAAACCAATCACGGCGCGAGTTTTTACACAGTGAATTATATAATTATTTTTAGATTCTGTTATGTCAGCGCGAATGCCATGCTGTGTAAACAAAGATATTACAGGGGGTATTAACGACAATCAGAAGAGTATGAGTGATGAGTGATTTGAGAATTTTGTTATGTCAGCATGAATGCTGCGAATGCTGTTGTGAACAAAGATCAAAGCCGCGTGCTGGTGATTGGCAGTCGAAATTAATTGCACCGCGCTTTCGGGTCGTCTGACGTTGGACATCGTGACAAAATGATATTAGAAAATGGATTTTTTTTTTTTTTTTTTTTTTTTTTTTTTAGAAAAAAATCTACTATTGTTTAAGTGTGTTAAATTTTTTTTCGAAACGAGGAATGATTTTTAATAACTGAAAATATCTTCATAACATTAAAGAACGAACTTTAATATCTTCTTGGTTTGTAGACGAAAGATAAGATCATCTCATTTGAGCACAGTTTCCGTTGTTTTATAGAAAACTAGTGGGTGGATTGTATTCACATTAAGCTTGGTTTTTAAGTCTTGTTAGATGTGACTGATCAAAATGACATGAAGGTAAATAAACTGAAGCAGAGTTTTGGTTGTGCCGCAACTGAGAAGTCGGCAGAGCTCGTTTACGAGAGCATCAGTGTTGTGCTAAAAGTGACCTTAATAAATTTGGTTACGTTAAACGTGAATCGTTGCCAGGTGTACTGTAATTACCCAGTTCAAGTAGCTAGGATATTGAGCAGAGTCAAGATGAGAACTGTTCTTTGATGGATTCTTGTGTAATAAATTCGTCGTCTATTTATAGATATGTCCAATAATTTCGCGGCGTTTAATTGGTCGGGTTATTTTACACAATTATTACAGAGATAAAGGCAGAATAGCTTTGACAGTTTGCCAGGGGTTTTTTTGGCAGGTTTTTTTTCAAGTTTCGGTGAAGTGCAAATCCCTTTGTTTTGACTGTGATTGAAACGCCTTTTCGTATGTACAGTGGAACCCGGATAAGACGGACACGAACAATTGTCCGTATTAAGCAACGTCTAATGACTGCAGTAAAAGACCATAGAAGTGAAACTTTTGGGGTGTTTTACGCCTGCCACGCAGCACAGTGAGCAAAGACAGTTGTCAAACATGTCATGACCAATATACAGTGCACAGATAAGCGAGGTTAACTTTGGTATGAGATCGGAAAAAAAGTGAACGCGGGTGTAATGTAAGATAAAATATATGAGCTTTTTCGTCGGAAAACAAACAAAACTGTCCGTAATAAATGCGAAATGGGAGGGGATAGCCTGCGTGCAGATGTCCTTCCTTTTTCCTTGCCCGTACTAACTTTCGAGTGACCTCCCGAGTTTGGTAGGGGGGTAACGCGCCGGGAATTTTTTGATACAGTCGAACCTCTACTAACGGCGCACCTCTCCACAACGGCCACTTTCTTTTGTCCCGGCGGACAGTCCATACATTCACATCTTGGTTTAAGACCTGCTCTACAACGTCCAACCTCTCCACTAACGGCAACGGCAACGGCCATTAAAACCCTATCTTTTTTGGCGTAACAGTAATAAAAGGTCACGCAAAACTTCATCTGTAAACCACGCATTCGTCGGGCAATACAGTATCTTATATTGCGGGCGAACGTGGTTTTTTTAGCGCATCTGATGGAAGAAATCACCACAATACTAGTAATACGTGACTCGCAGGCCATCGCGAAGCTTTTGTTGCCTAGTATCGGGCACGCCTGCGATTTGATCTGCAAGGTTTCCAAGAATCAGCTGCAAGAGTTTCTGAGAAAATCGTCGGACGAACGCCGGTGTTTTTGCTATGCCACCGGATTTTGGTTTCGATTTGGAGTTCGCTCGTCTCTATCGATATCTCGTAATAAATTGTAGCGCTCTATGTACTGTTTTTCCTTCCCACTTTTTCCGTCCAGAATGATCTGAAACCACCTCGCTTTTTGTAGAGTAAAATCTCATTCGCAATATCGGATCGCGAATTATTTTTCAGACACAAGTCTTCAGCGTCTACAATGAAAAACTAAGCCCATAATGATTGATCGTACTTTTGAGAAATCCCTGAGTCGTCTTATCCTTTTCCTGTTGTTGAATAATGGGGATTTAATAAAGGCACAGGGTTTTTTTCAAGCAAATGAAACCTCGTATATAAATTTGTTCGAGTCAACAAACTTGGAGTAAAAATTTGGTTATTCCTTCAGCAGTCCTTTCCTGTTTCTACATTTTTACGTGTACAAAAGAGTACGGCGAAGTTCAATGTTATTAAGGCAAAGAAAAAAAGGGGGTTTAAAAAAAAAACGGGCTGGATTTTGAAACCGGAAAAAAAAAAAAAAAAAAAAAAAAAAAAGCAGGACCCTGTTGTCGGATTTGAACTCACGCCCTTCAATCCCGAAGATCATGATTTTAGAAAGTTAGAGGGGGGCCATTAAGGCCATTAGGGAGGGGCCGTAACGAGCGCGCCCGTGTGGACGTCATGTTCATCCCCCGGGCAACTCCACAAATCAAACAATTAAATAAATAAATAAATAAATAAAATAAATAAATACATAACAAACAAACAAACAAACAAACAACACAAACAAAAACAAACAAACCCACAAATAAATTAAATAAATAAATAAATAAATATGACCGTAAAGATGCCTACACGGGAGAATTATCTAGTAAGCTCTTTCACACACACACACAATGCAAGGCTCTCGCGTCTCAGGATCTTGGGGGGAAAAACAGAAATGTATGCAAACGGCGCCTACTTTTTAGTGGTGTTCAAAACCGGCTAACGCGAGTGCCTTCCGCCGTCGTGCTTCGCGCTCAGTAACTAGGAGAAGTCCACTAGGCCCTACCTCCCCCTCTTTTTTTTTTTTTTTTTTTTCTATTTTCGCATTTTTTTACGCTTTTACAGTACTGTATTTTTATTTCAGTTCGTAAATCTGAGTAACAGCGAATAAGGCTCTGTGTTTTAAATTGCGTTGAGCGAAATTGAAAAAAAAAAATGACCTTGTGGCACTAGCCAAGTCACATTAAAATAGGCACGTCTCGCAGCCACTCACGAGTCAAGCACAAACAACCCTTGACAACTTAATATTCAACGAATAGAAGTAAAGTAAACGATGTACAACTGATTGTACTATAAACTAGCTCACTGTACCTTAACAGTCTTTGTTTTGTTTAACATTCCCTGTTCTGAACATCATTTTGGTTTCTGTTTTATTGATACATTTTGATATGTGTTACGTATTTCATATGCTATACCTAAGCAGTTTTAAATAAAAAATGTTTGGTCAGCCCCCCAAAAAAAACAAATGGTGTCATATTTTACACCCCTACCTCCCCATAACGGCCACCCTCTCTACAACGGGCGCACTTACTCTCTGTCCCCCCAAGGTTGGCGGCGTTGTGGAGAGGTTCGACTGTATTTTCGCATTTCGTGGCGTTTTGATATGAACACCAGGCAGCAAAACGCAAACAGGATAAACATTCAAAATCTCTTGCACTTTTTAAATTCAAAAAATGGGATTAATGACAAACAATTGCAAGAAACTTTATGTGACATGTAATTTAGCGAATTTACGGACAAAATGTTATCTATCTATTGACAGGAATTTTTGGCGCGGCGCTTTTCTATATTCGTCGCTCTTGCTGTGACCTCCTGGGCTCTGTTCGGGGTTCGGTCACATTTTATATCCAATATATTGACACACATGGCTTGAGTCCTTTTGGGCAGCTCAAACCAATTTATTGGGGTACCCAGTCTTCTCTCTCTCATTTTTGATATGATCGCTGGTGATTAGAATTCCGTATGAGGGTTTTTAGGGTTCGAATTTTATCGTTTAACAGTTAAAGTTCAGCTTATAGAATCTCAAGATCTGGGTCCCCCCCAAATTTAATATGTCCACCCAGCAAATCTTACAAATGGCGGACCTTCGATGTTATTCTTTCGTTGATTCATGCTTCATTTCCAGACCTACCACCAGTTAGCGAATTAGAGCTTTTCATTCACTTTATTTTCCAGCCATCGGTCCACGCATCGGACGAGCAACTCTGTCGCATCCCCTCGCACCTACCGGGCCTGATTATTTTTAGTGTGTTTAGCCAGAAGTCCAGAGATGTTGCCTTAGGGCTATGGTTTATCAAATGCAATAACACCACAAAGAAAAAAAAAAAAAAATTAACAAAACCAACAAAGGGTTTTGCTGCCACTATCCTCAACGGCGAGCAACTCCTCGGAGAACGAAGTCCTTGACCTACATATTATCAATTGAGAGGTCTGGTGAGAGTTAACCCGAAAGCCAACTTGGCGTGGAAATGTTTATATCTAGTAATGTCTAGTAAGTATATCATGGTTTATACAAGGGATGATGTGGTTCATCCGAACTGCTGGGTAGAGAAAAATAGAACTTACTAGATTGAAATCGTGAGAGTCCCTAACCCATTTTTCGTTTTAATAGGCGCATGGGCTACATGTATGCGCATTCTCTGAGAAAATGCAGTTAGCCAGGAGCACATGGTAAGTCTTTCCCTCGCGTGAGCCTATTTTTAATTAAGAAATACACGTCGTTGCTTTTCGGAGCACTTTTTGCAAATACCGTTATATCTTACCTCAAAACAGCCCAAAAAACTAACGAGGCTGAACTTTCCTCAGGATGTAGCCTCAACTTCTCTGTATAGTAGAAGCCGTGGGACAGTTTAATCGCCTACCATCATCTGTTTTCGTCGCAATATTGACAAGAATTGGTCAATGGTGCCCCAATCCGGACAAGTTGCCCTAAATTCCGACGTATTCGTAAGGTATCTGTCTTTCAACCCGTTTTCTTTTGGTGGATATTTCTTCACTTTGAAAAAAAAAAAAAAAAAAGTGCATCGAAATTTCTCTCATAAATGGTGAAACCAGAGAATATTCCGATGTTATATCATATTTTACTTCCGCAATTAAAAGCGGGTTCCAGCCAGTTTTTTTTTTACGGTGGACCAAAAGTAAGACCAAACGAACGTATTTGGCGAAGAGGAGGGGGACTGGTGACTAGTTCAACTTTCGCTATTCTCGCTTCTTGAGGACTTTTGCCTCTAAATTCGTGAAAATTATGTTTGACTGGTCTCTTTCAAGGCAGGTAAGTTCGAAAATAAGGTAGTGCTGAAAATAAGATGGAATTTTGGAATGTCCGCCACAAAATTGGCGATAAAATGCAAGTATTATTCGCTATCACGTCGGCGTCCGGATTTAGGCACACCTCGCTAAAATGTAACGGAATTTCTCAAATAGTCTCGCTCTAAAATTTAAAATCGCAAATAAATAATAATTTATACTAGAAGAATCCTACGCTTTTCGACGTCACTTTGTCCAAAAATTAAAAGTTTCTGTCGCGTATTTTGCGAGAACGAATTTAAAATGTAAAACGATATAATTCAAGTCGCTGCAAATATGCAAATTATGGACGATAGAAGGTTCGCTACCTTGAAATGATGTTGAATTTTCCTGATTTAACTTGAGCTAGGAGAACTAAAACAGGAGTTAGTGAAAGCGGAATAATCGGTCATTCTTTAGAAAGTATTTTTTGTATTTCATTCGTAAGCTACCGAAAATAACGAAACTCTTAATCGAAGTGTCCGGAAATAGGGGCGTCCGGTGAATAGGGCAACATACTGTACCTGCTCTTCCTTTTAATAGCGATGTTTCTCGTTACGTCACCTATTGTTATTAATGTGCCAACCAGAGAACTATTGGCTCTTGAAACAAAGAGTTCTTTTGTTTAATGGTTGGCAAATTTGAATAACAAAACAAATTTGACGTAATGTTGATCAACAGTGAACACTCCTATACAAAATTGATCTGAATGTCTGAAAACCTATCTAACACTAGCTTCAGCGACGCTAAAAGCATATATTAACATTAGCAGACATAAAATTGTTTTCGTTGGCACTTACTGAAGTTTCGCCCTCGTCCAAATCAAAATCAAAATCGTCATAAGTATAAAGATCAAGGAGAAATAAGTCCTCGAATTCTTGTAGCTCCAGCACACTCGTCTCCGCCATTTTGTATTTTGATTTCAATTCGAACCCAGTCCACTGCATCACACCTTTTCGCTCGGACCCGCTCGTTGCACCGCCCTACATTTTAGCGCCCCGCTCTGGGAGAAGGCTGGGCGATGAAACCGGCTCGCTTCGCTCGCAAATTTTCTTCAGGAGCCTGATCTCAGGCTATGGTTAATACGAGTAAAATTCGCCGGCAATTCCCCGATTTACGACATTTTAAGAAAATGATCACGTGACATGTCACATGATCATGCGACGGCTAAGAGTATTTTTTTTAGAAAAAAACTCAATAAGGACGATTACGTCATGGGGTCACATAGGATCACGTCTAACCGTGACGTGAAGAGATTTCGCAACGTCTGTGATAAGCCAGGAGCGCCATTAGATCAAATTTCACATTAAGCTATTACTGTTGATTTGACCAGGAGATAATCATTGGCCTATTTGATTTACTTTTTCGTGTTGTTGCTGAATGTCATAACAATCACTACGTCACAAGATCACATTTTGAGTCACGCAATTTGTCGAGTACGGAACGGTGCCGCGGAACGGTGCTGCGATTGATGGTGCAACAACGATTCGTACCTATGTTGCCATGTTTTTTCCTCTTATTCAACTCTGGCTTTATATTGTGGAATTATCTATATCTAATATCTATCTAGGATTCACCCTGTACCCCTACTCCGCCAAGGGGTTAGGAGGAGAGCTAGGAGGAGAGCTAGGGGAGAGCCAGGGGAGAGTATAAATATATATTCGCCTTGTGAAAGTTTTTCTGGGGAGGAACGAAGACCGGATTCGAGAGAGAGCGGCGGAAAATGTGAAAGTTGGACTGGTCCAAATAAATAATAATTTAGGACCGCGTAAACACCGGATCGGAGCGGCAGGTAAATCAAATATCGTATTAAGCTTACATAGGTCACGTCTAACCGTGACTTGAAGAGATTTTGTAACGTCTGTGATAAACTAGGAGCGCCATTTGGTCAAATTTCATATCAAGCTATTACTTTTGATTTGAACAGGAGATAATCATTGGCCTATTTGAAATACGATGAATACTCTGCTGTTTATTTAGTGTGAAATAATTACTTTTTCGTGTCGGTGCAGCATTTCACTTCCTTCCTTATACGCAGAAGATTTATAAATAACAACCATTACGTCACAATATCACATTTTGAGTCATGCAATTTGTCGAACTGTGACTTGAATAGGTTTCGCAACGACTGCGAAGTATGGTGCAACACGGATCGTCTGGGATTGATGGTGCAACAATGATTCGTACCTATGACATGTTGTTGTGTTTTTCCTTTTATTCAACTCTGGCTTTATATTGAGGAATGATCTTCAAAGACTGCTCAGAGACAAGAAAATTAACAGTAGGCAGTATACGCAAACATCAGACTTCAAAATTTTAAGAGGTTTAAAGAAGGGATAGAAGAAATAAAATTATTTTTGATACCCACGCGGGTGCTCTTGCGTGGTTATCAACTGCGTGGGTATCAACTGTCTGTTGTTGTCCATTTACTAATTTTTAACTCCAAATTCTAATTTTAAAACTGCATTAAATCTTCAATATTTCTTGTTTCCCTAAATTTTACAACTCCTTTGAGAAAAACGATTTCCTCCCCAACCCCATAACATAGATTCATGTTTTGAGCATAGAGTTTTTGGATTGCTTGAAACGTGAACGAGATATTTCCATTAAACCCATGTTATCTTAGTTTAACTGATAGATTTCAAGCAAGAAAGCAGGTAAACTGTAAAAGCCTGGTTAGCTCTGGTTATATTTTCTTCGAAAATTCTTGTTAGTTTCAGTCCACCAAGATCTAAACCATCAGAAAGATGCAGCCATTTTGAACTCATGAATACAGTGAACGGTTTAGAGCATTCACTCGGTTGGTTGATGGGCTGTAATCGAGCTATTAATTTATGCATATTCTGCATATTACTGAATTTATTCATTCCCGAGTTGGCTCATAGGAGGTTTGATCTGTAACAAAAAATTAAAGTGCTGTTATCAAGAGAAATAATTTTTCCACAGCCCCCCCCCCCCCCCCCCTTTACATACTCCAACAATTTCAGGGCTCCCCCTCAACATCTTCATACCAGCCGCCCCCCCCCCCCCCCCCCTTTCCATATTACTATCGGGCGGTTGCAATGGTTTTCCTTCAAAATTTTGCGCGGGAAATTGCGCGCGACCAAAAGTTACGCCTTTTGCGAATGCTCGAGCGTTTGACGTGACCGCGTTGACAATCTCCAGAGTCCTCGTTATCCAAGCTATTCCCGACCGCTGGTCTAGGGGGATGTGGGCTCTGGGTACGAGATCTCTGGTCGATCTCTGCGGTGAAAGATGGGAGGTCGATGGGAGTCGATGGGAGGATGGGTGGGAGGATGGGAGGATCCCCCGAGTCCCCCCACATCCCCGGTCAAAAAACTTTCTCAATAGATACCTGACTCTGTCTTACATGAAGTATATGTCTTGAGGAACGAGAAGAGAGTTCTGAGTTACACTGTACATGTATGGCGGTTTGTCTGGCTGTTTTGTATGGGTCTTGTATCGATTTTGACTTGTAATGAATCCGTATAAGGAACAAAGTGAAGCCAAGGATGACTTTGCTAAAGGAATTGCATATTTTTGGCGGTCGACTAACCTAGAGCCTCACATTAGAAGCGTAGCATTATGTGGTGGGATATCGAAGGTAGCCTTAGGAAATAACCATACTTTGCTTCTTACGTTTGACTTCCAATTGCTTTCTGTTGGGGACAATTCCTTTGGCCAGCTTGGTCTTGGTGATCTTAAACCACGCCGAGAACCAACACTTCTTGATTATTTTCGTGACAATCCTGTTATTGATATTTGCTGTGGTGGTCAACACAG
This sequence comes from Desmophyllum pertusum, assembly GCA_029204205.1. Classification (NCBI taxonomy): domain Eukaryota; kingdom Metazoa; phylum Cnidaria; class Anthozoa; order Scleractinia; family Caryophylliidae; genus Desmophyllum; species Desmophyllum pertusum. Next base: position 1,447,277 of record MU826834.1, on the reverse strand, counting down.
TGGTGTCATTTGTGAAAACAACGACGTGTTCTTTTGGGGAGATTCGTCGAGTGGACAATGTGGCAGTGGTGATATAAAACTAGTTAACCAGCCTTCACGAGTCAAGTTTGAAACACATTTTGCTGCACAACAAGAGAAATACAACAAGAAGAAAGAACCTGTGATTATACAAATCGCATGTGGAGATTCACATTCTCTCGCGCTTTCCATCCAAGGTGAAGTTTGGTCCTGGGGTACCGGCTGTCAGCTGGGCCATGGTGTAGACACAGACAGAGTTACTCTTCCAAAGCTAATAGAAATTTTAATTGGAAAAAATGTTACTGCAGTTGCCTGTGGAGCGTACCACAGTCTTGCTGTTATTCAAGAGGATAAGTCATACCAGAGTTTCATGCTTTCGACTTCAAGGAGTGATAGAGATGTAACATCAAAATCAACACAGAAACCAAAATGGGAGAAGTTAAAGAAGAAGCAAAGGAAATCATCCAAAGGATCAGCTGGAAATAGCCATGTCACAGGAAAACATGAATCCCATAGAGATAGAGACACTTGTTCATCAAACACTGAAAAGTCAAGTGTCACCCGGACTTATCTCAGTTATGAGCCTGTTGTAACTGAGAAAAATGTTGAGAGAATTTCTGGTGTTGTGGCAGATGAACCACCTTGTTTGGAGCAAGATCAGAATAAAGAAGAAATCTTATCAAAGAAACATTCATTCAAAGATCCATTAGATGATGGCAACCTAAGTAATGTTGTTGACAGCCAAGATGAGGCAGATGTGACATCTCAGTCAGTTGTCGGGGAAAGTTCTTGGAATAATGATGCTTCTCTTGCTATTTGCGATATACATTTTGCATCGCTAGAGGGAACCATTATTGACAAATACTTCAACTGTGAACAAACTAAGTCTTTCCAGGGAACACAGTCTGTTGACTCAGTTGAAGCCAAAGAGGTAAATGAAAATATTTCTTATTCATATTCATCAAATGATAGCCTCTCTCTAGTATCTCCTTCAAGTCCTACAAGTGCTAAAAGCATTACATATTTTGCAAGCACTGATTCAGACTCTGAAGATTCTCTTCCAAAAGTGTGCCAAGACAGGAAAGCCAAGGAAACTGCTGGAATTGGTCGGAATTCATCTAGTTTTTACAGTACTATTAGCAGCAGACTGATCAGACCTGATGTGAACCTGAGCAAGTTGACAAGTGCTGTGGTGGGATCAGTGGCTGGCATGTTTTATGACATCAGTGCCTGGGCAATTCTCTCTTTGTGATCCTCCTGGAGCAGTGATGGTAAAGATGCCTTGTAAACAGTGTGGATTACTTGGTCTATGTTTGTGTGATGTTGATGGAAGCAAATTTAAACTGGCTGGTGCAAACACTCAGGTTTGGTCATGGGGGAGGGGAGGCTGTGGACAGCTTGGCCTTGGAGATACAGAAGATAGGTACAGACTATTATTTTAAACAATTATTATTCCATGAATGCACACTGGAAATCCGAAGAGGCTCGTAATGCCAAGTTCACTTGGCTACATTGTATAATCACTGTATCTAACAAGTGCAAGTACCGGGGGGGGGGGGGGGGGGGGGGTACTCCCGTCAATTTAGGATAGGTGTGTGCCGCGAAGGTTCTTAAACCATGACCTTATTTAAGGGTAGAAAATCGAAAATTGATACCCTTTTTTAAGGTCCAAAACCGAGAAATGACACCAAGGTCGTTTTTATTTATTTTCTGCTTTGAAATAGAGTTTGAACAGTTTTCACAGATCATATCTTTTTCATTTAGCTGGGCATTTAGGTACTGCAATTTAGCTAATACAATTTAAACTGACCCTATCTTCGGATCACAATACCAAAAAGGATACTCTATTTAAGGACTGAGCCATACCTATATACATTTGTAGCTTACATATGGGAGTACCTCCCCCCCCCCCCCCCCCCCCCGGTGCAAGTGGAATAATTGTTTCATTAAATTTAAATACCTACTGTACGATTTGTAATGCGATCCATTGATGTACGGTAATACTTCTTCTTCTCAAAATAAATGTCTGTAACGGCATTGTTAATCATGTAACGGCATTGTTAATCATGTTATGGAATAACTTAGCATAAATTAATGACGACTGTGTTTCTAGTGTGACACACGGAGAGAACAAAATAAATTTTGGCTTGAAAGATCATTTTAACGAGCTTTGTTGAGAGATACAATGTACTGTCATTTGAACATAACAATACAAAAAATAAATTTCCTGCCTTACATGTACATGTACATTCCATAAAGAGGAGAAGTCAGGAGGTTGTTTCAAGGATGCGTTTATCTGACATAAATTCATCTGAAGCACTTTTTTCTTTACTATATTTAACAACAGAAGCAACGTTTTATCAAGACACACATAATTATGAAGCATGTTTAACTGCAGCAAAAACAATGTTAAGATTTGTTCTGGTTTGAGCCTGAAAGGACATTATTGATGTTAAAACGTCAAAATCAAAATCTGTGTAATTTAGAAAATGATTGGTTAGGTAAAAACGTGGACTGCAGACTGGCAGTCCACTGGAAAATGTTGACTAACCTGATTGACTGACTGGAAAATGATTGACTAACCAAATAAATCATGGTAAACTTACATCGTATGTGTAATAAAATAAATATTAGCATAACAGCCAATTTCAGGGTACTTTCCCCACATTCCAGAAACAAATGTTACTTACATGTACTCATAACATTTGCCTTATGAAATTACATTTTTCAACAACAAGGGAAAAAAATTGATATATTGTACATTGTACTACTGTATTATACAGTCGGAAGAACGAGTAGCAGTTGATGGAACTTCTCTTTCCAAAGTTGCTAAGCAACATGACATATTTGCTGGCATTTTTAAAAATTATCCCTTGATGACAAATAATTTGGTCTCATGTAAAATGGAGGATGGTGCATAATTTGATAAAACTTGCTTCATCTGAAACTTTAATATTTCTCTAGTACAGGTGTATTGATTGATTTTCTGTTGGATTGTTTATGGTGGTGCACAAGTTGTTCAAAGTTGAAAGGTATCTGATTGAGCCACCTTAAATGTTTTATTCCTAATTTACAGATTTTATCCATGTTGCGTGAAAGAGCTAAGTGATGTTGGAGTAATCAAGTTAGCAGCTGGAACCTTCCATTCATTGGCTCAAACAGTTTGTTCTCAGGTTAGAATTGCTGTGAAATAACTGTCTTCAATACATGTAACTGTCATTTTTCTTATGTGTTCAATAGCTGATATTGATCATCAATAACAGTCAATGACCCAAGTATAATTATACATTTTATTACTATTCATATATACTGTACACTGTATACATGTATAAACATTAAAGGTACCAATAATGCTTTGATGTACAGTATTTGTACTCTAACAGGTCTTCTCCTGGGGAGACAACTCTTGTGGTCAGTTAGGACGCAAGAAAAGCATGGCTCTGCAACCCAAAAAGATAAGGGTAAGTATAATAATAGTCTTATGATAACCATAACAAAATTCTCAAAAGTGATAATCATTGGTTCTTTATAGCATGCGGCCGGCGGTAGACACCTGTGTCATGTAATTATTTTGCTTGTTTGATTAGTGTTTTTCAGATGTCTTGATCTGGGACATTGCAGCTGGAAGTCATTACTCTCTATTCATTGGTGACATGGCACTCAGTAAGCCTGATGTTTATGTCTGTGGACGTCAACCAAGGTATATGATACGGATGTGGACAAAACACTGATCTCTATTCCAATGACTATCCAAATGGACTACCTATTAAATGGATTACCTAAATGGAGTACCCCTAAAATACTAGAACTATCCAGTGAAGCTGCTAATATTATACTTTCTTTACATATACCTTCTTTATTTTCGTCCTGCACCTCCGCCTTTTTGAATGATTATAATATTTAATGGAACACAAAAAGGGAAGGCTCAAATAAAATCCTGGGCAGATCTGGGAGGGAGGTTGGACTGCCAAAAAATGAACAAATAAACAGATTAGAATACAATAATACAAGCACCCTGGGCAGGTGTAAAAATTGATGTTGTTTTTAGCAAAAAATTAAAATAACTAACAGCCATCCCCCTTTCCAAAATTCTGGATCTACCATGGAAACAAATTTTGAAAGTAAAATACTTATCTGAGCTATTTTCACTGCTTAAATATCCACGAAACTTGCCTGCATGCAATGCTAATACATGTATGTTCCCAGCGCCCCAGTGAGTAGAGCTTGACTGCCTGGACTGATCAAACAATGTGTAAAGGCATAGTTACAATATTTCAGCTGGCCAATACCAGTCTTCATCAGGTTTATTTGAAGGAATCGTGATTTTACATGGTATGTACACTGTATACTGTAAAAATGAAGACCATAAAATTACAGAGTTTATGTAATATGATGTCGCAATATGAAATAAAGAGAAAATACTAGCTACATGTAATCCTAGAAATGACAAGAAGATAATTACTGATAAGATTACAATAATTATTTGTCGTGTTTGTAAATGCAGAGAGGCTCATTAACAAGTGTCTTGGCTTTGTGGATGAGGTGTGCCTCACATGCCTTCCTAATAGAATCACAGTTATGGTAGATGTTTTGATAGGAATTCAGGTTTTCTACCTCTTTCACCAAGTTATGTGGTGTTATATCCAGTTTTTTTACCCACCCACCTAACCTTCCCACATAACTCTGCCATGCATACCTCTGCAGCCATATCCTCTGCACCCATATCTTGCCACCCATATCAGGGCTTGAAATAAGGGCCGGACATCGGACAATGTCCGACCAATCTGGGGGTTTGACTGATCAATTTTTCGTCTTGCCGGTCATGTTGACTGGTCAAATTCGATCATATTGAAAAAAAAAGTTTCCATGCTGTTCAGTTGTTTACTATCAGTATGCACCTTGCTGTGTATTGCGGAAGTTTGACCAGAAATGAACTAGAACAAAATTTTACATGAAATGCGCGAACATCCAGCTATAGAGAAAAACACTCACTCACATTTTCTACGTTAATGAAAAACATTCAAATTAAAAAAGGGATGAAAGTCATGAAACACAGGTTTTTTATGCGTCAAACCTTTTCTTTGATTGTATCACCATTTGCGAAAACGAAAAACACTCTTAAGTCGATCGCCCTATAATGCATTGCAAACCCCATGTGGCACTATTTAACAACAACTCTGATTCGTTATTTGCAAACCAATTGTCGCAATCCGCCAATGAAAAATAGGATTAGAAGTACATGTAGAACTGAGACTAGTTAGTGCCCAGGACGGCACAGACGCCTGGTTGTTTTTATATCCGCTTGAGCTGTTTTCAGTGAATTTCTCGATTCTTTTGGAAGGGAAATAGCCTAAAAAGTTTCAATAATCAATAGTAATACCTGTATTAATTAAAATGTAGTATTGTGTGGGATTTTCCGGATTTGTAAGAATATTATTGTGCGAGTTTGACTGAATTGTACGGTCCCGCACCCTGTCAGAAGCTTTTTGCTTCTAATCAATATTTGACCGATCAAAAACGTGCCGTGTCCGATCAAAAATATGTTTGACCGACATCATGACCGATCACTTCCGAGAGATTATTTCAAGCCCTGCATATCTCAGCTTTGCCTGGGTAGTGGTTGGTTATATTGACAGTGAAAATGATTCTAGTATTTTTAGGGGTAGTCCATTTTTGGGTAGTCCATTGGGGTAGTCCATGACTATGGGCAGTGTTTTGTTAAAAGTTCCTTGACAATCTAAAGAATATACAACTTGTGTCTATTTTTCTTTTCTTTGCATCTCTGGTTTATTCCCCATTAGACCATTTCGCCTCCCACAGTTTTATAAAATGGTTTTGTTTCTTTGTTTCAGTGCAATGCCAAGTGTGGCTGCAACTATGAACAGCATAAGAGAGAGCAGTTCCATGCCAACTTTAGCCAGTGATGAGGGCACTACAGCAAAAGGAACAAAGGCAACAGAAAAAAGTGTCTTATCTCCATCACAGTCATTTGATGACACAAAAGAACGATCCCTACAGCACAGTAGAGTGGAAATTGTCAGACTCACCATGTTTAGAACGGTTTGTAATTGATTTGAGAGAGTATAATTATCATCAGTCTAAGAGACAGTCAAACTCATATTAAGCGGTCAGTTGCCATTTCCCCAAGGATGGCCGCTTAATAGGGGTTTGATTGTATCTAATTGTAAACTAATACTGCATTCACACCAAGGCCGAAACATGTTTAGAGTAATCATGTTTCATGTTTGTAATTGCATTTTTCTCTTTACTTATGTCCGTTTCAAACACGTTTCTTGCCTGGTTCTATATAATAATTTATTCAACCTGGCAAGAAATGTGTTTGAAACGGACAGCAGTAAAGAGAAAAATGCAAATACAAACATAAAACATGTTTACTCTAAACATGTTTCGGCTTTGGCATGAACGCAGTACTAGTGAAGGATCAGGTGAAGGAGTCTGTCTTTTTGGTTACTTTTTTTGGCTCGTCACCTTTGCAGGAGGTGAAAAATCTATGTATTTTAACCCAAGCCTTAAAGTGCTACTACGATCAAAAATACACTTCTCCTGTTCTCTTCGGATTTCGAAACTTTAACCACCAAATAGTAAATGTGCCAAATATCAAGTAAAAATTCTCACGGGAAGTCCGATTATTTTAACTCTACTTTCCAACTTCGACTTGCCGCCATTGCTGGATTCAAAAATGTCCGAGCGCGTAAATAAGGATTGGGACGAGAGGACAATGACGTCATCCAATCAACCAATTCGAAACAAATATGGCTTCTTCTGTGTGCGCGAAGGCTGATTTCATGTTGTATTGTATATCGACGAGGTTCTAGAGCTTTCTACAAACGTAGAACGCTTTTTCTTCACACACAGGGATCCATATTCGTTTTTTCTCAAAGTCGTCAGCCGGGCAAGTATTCCAAAAAACATACTTGCCCTGGCAAAATTTTGGTTGCCCTTTCAAAAGTAGAGAATTATTGGTAAAAAAAAGGCGACAGAATGGCTACCTGTTAAAAACGTTTGCGTTTTTTATTAACATCGTATAATGCATCGCGCTACAATGTACATGTAGGCTAACAACGACGTTTGGCGGCCACGATCGTTATTAAGTGATTTGAAAGACGCTTTGTGGATCTTCATGGACTCCAGGCGAAGCGATGTCACAGTGTAGCCGGCATCTACAAAAACATTTTTTTTCTGGGCCAGTGATCTGTCTAACTGGGACGCTGACTGGCAAATTTCGCAAAACACATTGCCTCCAACCGAAGCAGTTTGCGATGTGGCAGACGATGATAGCAATGCAGGCACAAATTTCAGCCAGGGCCTGTTTTCTGCCACGAAGGTAGGAAGGCACGCTGTCGTTCCTCCATTTCATATTTCGCTTGTTTTTCCCCAGCTTCACTTTCACTTTTTTTTTTCTTGGCTGGAGGCAGCGATGTATACGCCATCCAAATATCGCCACATGTTGTTTACACGATCAGCTGTCAAGCCACGTTTTCGCGTTTGAATGCTGCAGTACATCAGAGAAATAACAGCGGTTGACAACATGAAAATTGAGCCTGCGATCATGCGACTCATGAAAATACCGCATTATCAAACATGGCGCCCAAAATTATGATTCGATCGCGAAAGAAAGTTGCAAATTTGTCTCTGTTTTCTGAAAGTTCCAGTTGGACGAGGAATCAATAGATGGCATGTACTCATATGCAAATTAAGGACTCAGATTTTACTCGTCCAAAGGACGAGTATTCAAGTTATTTTGGTCGTCCGTACGATGTTTTGGTCGTCACGGACGACCAGACGACTGCGAATATGGATCCCTGACACAAGAAGATACATCCAACGTATTGTGTCGACTATGCTAGCAGCAGGAGTCTCAAAGCCAGAATTTCTTCGCACAACTCGCCTACTCAGTGCTGGTTTAAAGAGCCTCATCACGCTGCTCAAATCGAAGACGAAGATAAGCTTATTACGGATGATATCGTCTGATGACTTATTGATCAGCAGTTTAACTACGGGCCGGGCTGTTGGGTATGTGCTTACGGGACTACGGGAGGTTGTTTTTGTCAGCTGAATGAAACTCCCCAGAATGGACTAAATATTTCAAAGCTTCGCTTGTTTACTTTGTCCCCATGGTATAAAGTGTTGTCATGTGCTGCTTGTTTGGATACTTGGATTTTAATAGTTACTTCCAACGAACTAGTGCAAGGTAATACTGGGAGATCAAACAAAATTTATAACAATTTGTTTCCTATATTTAACTTAAATAAAATAAAAGCCTAAAGCTAGTTGTGTCTTCAGTGTCAATTAGCTCAAGGTGCATATTTCCTTGGTTTTGATATCATCCATTTTTTGAATTGAATTTGTATCTTTGATGCTATGTTATTGTAAACTTTATTGTACTGTAAATTAACAGGGTTCAGACAGTCTAGAAATGTAGAAAAGTATGGATTTCCTGACTAGCTTTACAGACCTGGAAAAAGTTTGGAAAATGAAGTTTATGTCTGGAAATTTGTCGAAGCTACATTGTGTACAACAAGTTCTGTTATTCAATGAAATCTTTGTCAGGTAGCTGGAATTCCTGTTCTCGGCGTTTGATTGCGTGTGTTAGGCCCTTTGCAGACGCCGTACTTCACATGAGCCGAATCAAATTCGATGAATTAAGTTCATGTGAAGTACGGTGTCTGTATCAATTCGGAACGGCTGATTGAATTCGGATCGGCTCAGCCATTCTTCCCGCCTGGCTCAGCCGGGAATTACGGCTGTGGACTGACTTTGATTCAGACGCCAAACTTCACATGAGGCCGAAACAAATGCATGAATTTAATATTATAATGTATTTTCAATATAACAGCAATTTCCCCCTAAAAATTAAGTTTGGCTGAATTAAGCTCGGCGTCTGAATCAATTCAATCGGTCTAAATTAATTTGGGTCGGCCTAAATTCAAATTCGATATGGCTCATGTGAAGTACGGCATCTGAACTGGACCTCAATCTGCCGAGTCTGTAAAATGAAAACATGGTTTGGAAAAAAGTATGGAAAAATATCTCAAATTTTGTTTACAAAAATATGCAGAAACCCTGTAAATACAAAATTGCCCTTGATTAAAACAACGCTTATATACAGGTAGTTGTTCCCCCCCCCCCCCCCCCCCCTCCCCCCCAATTATAGTCATTCTAATTTACTCAGCATCATTAGGACACATAGGCTCAAATTGCTCCCTTCTCTCAATTCCTGTCTTCAAGAGCATGCATTTGGTGGGGGTAGGGGGAAGGGGATTCATTTTCCCAGGTAGTGGAGCCTAAAAACATGGAAACCAATGCTTAATCAGCAGCAAGAGCTATCGAGAAGTCTGAAATTAGGTTCTTGTACATTTGATATGGAGAAAAACTGGTATATATTCTAGGGTACCATTAGGGCCCAAGCACTTCGGTTAGCGAAGAACTGATTGAGCCTTAAGGGTTTCTGAGGACACTACCTTCACAATCATAGGGGTCACTTAACAAGAACATTTGGATATCACAAAAAGTGTTAACCTGATAATAACTATCAGGTATTTTAGTTGCTAAAAATTGTTTTATGACACATTGTTATGAAAGTAGTGATGACTAACACTCAATTTTCAAGTAAAACAATATTTATTTTCACTTTTGTAAGATTCAGGTTGGAATATGCACAATATGTGAATTTGGGCATGGATATCTTTTGGAGAAAAAACAATAATAATCACCCCTGGCTATTATTCGAGGAAATATATTTTTATCAGGTTGCCCCAACAATTCACCTACTCCTGGAGCAGCTAGAGGGAGCAAGGGTACTGCAAGTCCAACACAAAAGTCATAAAAAAAATCATTGGGCAAGAATGATTTTACATGAAATTATGTCAACATTTAAAAACTGCATGGTAAATAATTTCTACAGTTTTCCAGTGCTCATTACAAGTTACTGCACAGTCATAAGTTACTTGGTTGCATATATTATTTTATTTCCCTTATGAGCTGAAAAATATTGTGCTTTGAAACACAATATTGTTGTTTATGTCTGAATTTCTAATGTACTGGTCAAAGGCATATGATTTGGCTGATCAGTATAATGTATTTTCTTGCGAACTGTACACACAAGGGACAAGTAAGGGGAGGGTTAGAAGGTACATGACATTCAGCTGTTGACACGACAGCCATATGCATGCACTGACTGGTTGATTTGATCGATCACGTAATGAAAAGTGCTCCGAGCCAAAAAACCAACAGTCAACTAATTTAGCGAGGAATTTAGCAAAACCTACATTACACGTACTTCTACCATACCCCTGGACATGCCTGGACTTCCCAAGTGTTCTAAAAATTCCTGTTTACCGTCATCTTCATCTGAAATTAATAGAGCGAAGATTCGTATCTTTGATCTTTGCCTTTGGTCGCTTCTCGTGGTTCCACTAGCGCGCTGCTCTTTTCTTTTTTTAGTGCATAGTAAAGCTCAGAAAAAGGGTCGACATACTTCTTATTTCAATTAAATTCTGGGTCATTTACGGCGAAAGACAACGGGAATACGTTCACCAACATCGGCGCTGTTGTGTTTCTTCCATACGACTGCAACACTTCGCTCGAAGGCAACTTGATTGGATGACGTCACGAACAGACCGCTAATGGCAAAAATCGCGGGCCGCGACGTTTGCGAACTGATCAATGGCGGATGGATTTTACGCGATTTTACGAGATTTTCGCGGGCTGGTTCTCTACCGTGTTTGTACTTTCTGGTCAGATTTCTAGCGTGTTGTATTTATCATTACCCAAATAATGAAATTGTCTAAAAAAAAACGAGAAAGAAAATGCTTAATTTTGATCGTAGTAGCACTTTAATAAAGCTTGTTGTTGTTGTTGCTAAGCATCTCTACCAAGTGTTCTTGATAATGTCACAATAACCCTAGAATTAATTTTTCCTGCTTAAGAGAATAATAAATAATTAGCAGTATTTCCAAAAGAAGAATCGGAATGTAAATATTGTTTACTAGTGTGATGTTTCGCCAACATAGCTATTTTGTCAGCAGTCTTGTACACATCATCATCATCATCACTCTTCGTGCCAGTAGGCGCAGACCACAACATTCTCCTTCCACACCATCCTGTCTCTGGCTACTGCTCTCACAGTGCCCCAGTCGTTCCATCCTGCCTGCCATCTCTCTACTTCCACTGTCCTTCTCAAGATTGTTTTAGGTCTACCCACTGCCCTTTAATCTTGTACACACTAACCTATATATTTATTGACAGCCATTTGGCCCGGGGGGGGGGGGGGGGGACTCCCATATAAAAGGGGTCGGTGGTGCTCGTTGGAAATTTGAAAAGAACCCCTAAAAGGTACCAAAATATTTTTTGTGGGCGTGGCCCCAATTCATTTTCACCCCTAAGAGGTACCAATTATTCTAAAACAACACATTAACTGACAATATAACATTCTTTAATAGTGAAGAAGACGATTCCTTCGAATACGATCTACTCGTATTTTTCCGGCTCAGCAACCCTAAAAGGTACCGCGTTAACTCTAAGGGTGGTCAATTTAGATTTTACACCCTAAGCGGTACCAAATCATGAATTTTAACCCCTAAAAGGTACGACGAGCACCCCGCCACTTTTATATCGAAGTCCCCCTCCCCCGGGCATTTGGCCAGAGAAGTAATTTTACATCCAGACCATCAGACAGATGACTTGAAACTGACTGTATTTTGATATTTTAACACATTCTTATGTCAAATATAAAATACTGTGATGTTTTCTCTTCCAGTCTCCCACAGCAAACTTCTTTTGGGCACCCTTCTTTGTTGTTGTATCTCCAGTATTTGAAATCATCACATGTTCTAAATCAAAACCTTGCATGTTGATTGGTATATACATGTAGCAACAGTGAATCTGATGTACTCTCAGACTGATTATGGAACAATTGGTGACCTTGTGGGGATGGGGATACTAAGGAGTTGGTCGAATTAGGATGTTCTGAAACTTGCTTATAATAATATATTACTCAGAGATGCAAAATTCATGATAGAATATGAAAAATGTCAACTTTTTCATTTAATTAATACATTGCAAAGCGAGTCTGCAAAGATTTCAGGAGCACTGAAATGAAATGGACAATTCGTTGGCTGAAATTAGCTTTGAGGAACAGATAAATGTAATTAATATAAGGCCCTATTCAGCTCCGAGGGTACTTAAAGGGCAATAAGACAAGTTTGAACACTGGTCAAAGTCAGCAGTGGTAAATTTTCCTATATTCCTTCAATGGTTTTCATTTAAGGATTAGGCAGGTACAAAAGTCGGACCGGATCAGTCGGATTGGACCGGACTGGACCGGATCAACTCGGATCGCCAGTCCAGGCATGCGTTTCTCAAACGTCCCGAAAACTCTTCGGGCCCGAAAACTGCCCCGTAAAGTACCCGAAAACGTTTTTTAGTGTTTCTCAAAGCGCACGAAAATTTCGGACCCGAAGGAATTACGTCATTTTCCCCCCGATAATTCTCGGGAGGTTGCAGCTTTTCGGGATTTTTTTTATAAACAAAATGGCGTCCGTCGGAGCAGAGAAAGCGATGGTTTACAGCGCAGGAACACAGGTGAGCGGCTCAAAACTCAAATTATCTTGAAGTCGGCCTCTTACCGAAAAAAGACATGGTAAAATTGATATATTTGTAACTGTTTTCAGGGAATATCATGGGTCCAAAGCCGTCGCTGCGTACAGTGGAAGCTTGTGGAATGTGCATGGTTTGAGTGTTTGGACACACAAGATTGTTCCAGTGTTTTTAGTGCTATCCCTTGAAATATTTAAGCTTACTGGTTAATAGTTTAGGCAAGTTGACTTCACGGTAGGCGAGTTTTAAAACTTGTGGGTGAATTTTATACCGACATCCTCTGTTGTAGGATCGATATTTTAAAACTTGAAGCTTGCCTGGATTATAAGTAACATTTTTAAATACTGTAGTGTTTTTTTTCCATTCATTGTTCATATAATGCATGACTTGTGTAGTTTTGGCAAGATCCAACTACCAGAAAACCTGACAGTTTATATGCTGGGTAATTCCAATATGGAAGTCTACCAGGAACCATGTCATCGGGCAAAAACTAATTTGTGATGTATTCTAATTTTTTTTTTTTAATGTTCACGACGCAGATTTATAATGCTCTGATATCAATACACTACTTTTATCACAAATTTATTGTGTCAAACTTCATAATCAAGTTAATCCGTCCTCAACTAAAGGGAATTCACTGCATTTAGAAGGCAGAAGAAATTTTGTGCGTTTCAAAAAGTCAGGTGCATACAAGAATACCACACAGTTAATTAATAGTCGTCAAATGAACAAAACAAGTCTCTGACTGAGCGACTGTCATAACATAAAATACAAAATAAGCTCTACAACTGGGGGCTTATTATTGGAAGATGTCCTATCTTTCTTTGTGAGCCCATGGCCTATATTCCATGGGCTTCAGTTATTAACAGGATTTTTGTTTTCCAAATTTGGCAGGGGGCTTATTTTACAGTATTGCAAGGGTATTTGTAATTTGACCATTTTGTGCTTACATAGCTTATAGAGAAGACATGAGAGGGAGTCTTATCAAGCAACCTTTGTTACTAACTAAATGTGTATTTTTCTTCTACAAAAGACACTGTCAGGAAAGTGAATTTGAGCTATAAATTGGCTTATTTATTGTGTCTATGGTGAGTACCAAAACGTTCGCTTTGATTAGTCAGATTAGTGGCTATTTCACGTCCCTTCGTACAATGTTTTAAATTATTGAGCGTACACTAACCAGCATCTCTTTATTTTCATGTAACACGAGATAATTGCACGGATTGTCATTATAGAAGGTGAGTAAGTTTTTCACTGTTTAGTACCGTGTTGATATTTTGTGATGCAAGTTGGTTTTACATTTTGTATTCCGCGGAGAAAACTTGCGAAAATGAGATTTTCATCCGAAAACGAAGTTTCTATTCGTGTAATGAAGAATACATTGAACAATTTTCCCAATGATTGTTGAAAGGTTTTTGTTTGACTTTTGAGGGAACTGAAAATACAGCGGCGCGCTGTATATTCGTTCACTTCTGTCTAAGCTGGTAAAAAAGTAAAAAGTTAAAAACCCGTTCAGTGAAACAAGAATACTATATTTTTTGTAGACTTTTCTGTAATAATTGTACAATCATTGCATCGTATCATCTCGCGAGCAAGGACAGCCCAAAACGCTACTAGGACGGAACATTCGTACATAATTAGGTTTATTCAGCAGAGGTAATTATCAGGAGTTATCAAAAAGTAAGTCTGTTTGTGGCCAATGGTAATTTTAGCGAAGAAACATAACCTTTATACACAAACATTTATTTAATGTGAAAATGCTAAGCCATTTTGTCTTGTAAAATATACAGATATGTAAAGAACTCAGTTGGTTGCCAACAATTGCATTGGTTACGCCTGCCGATATTTACGTTTTGTAATTTTTTTGACAACTTCCATAATATAAAAAAATGTTACATTGAGGCAAAATTACAATGAAGAAACTTTTAAGGCGCAGCCATAAAAATAGGAACAAAAACAACGAAACAAACAGCTCAAAAACATACGTCTTCGTCACGTTATGTCACGCAATATTTAAACCGGACAGGGCGATATATGGCGGCGATTCTTCAATCCACGGTACGGAAAAAGATGGCGCCGCGCGCGGAATTCTGGTTAAATCGACCAAATCGGGCCAATCATGTCAACAAACATGGCCGCGGGTCAAAAAGGTCAGCGCGTAGAGCAAGACGAAAATGTTATTTACGGTGCTAATTTAGCTAAAGACATCGATGTTTTAACTAAAGCAGAAGCGATAAGGGGTTGAAGTGTAGGAGATATAGAAATTTAAGCAATCGCACCTTGAAAGAGCTAAAAAACAAGTAAGTTTTCAAGTCGCTTTGTAACTTTGTTTCACTGCTGACACTTCGATGACTAAATACAACCATTGAGTACAATTGAATTTGAAAAAGGTTCTGTCTATTTGTGACCATAAAGAATTCAGGTATACATCAAATATGGCTGGGACAAGAAGCTGCTGGTGGATCCAGAGGGCAAAGTGTCCGAACAGAGAAGAAAACAGATCGAAAGGGAGATTGAGAATCCAGGGCGCAAAGTTTACTCGAAGGCGAGGGAATCCCCCCGGACAAGACACGTACTGAGGGATATACAGAGTCACTGAATGCAGTCATTGGAGCTCATGTGTGTCGGGTTCAGCTTGAACAAGACTGTGCAAAGAGCAATGACTGCATTCTTCAATCTTTTGTTCCCGAATTAAATAAATCTACAGGTATTTCTTACTAAGAAAATATATTAGTTTTGTTAATTTGTTTCTCCAAGTTTGCAGTGCAATTCTTGACAAAAAATCTTTAAAGAGAAACTTATAGCCTCCAGGCAGTGGGCAAATGCTTTGGCACAAAGCTGCTGTGAAGTCAAGTTTGTGTGTGAGGAAATTCATTCATACAAGGGCGGATCCAGGGGTGATGAATTTGGATGGCTAGCCAACCTCCTTTTCTCTAATTTTAAGCATAAAAATTATCTTTGTAACAGCACCCCCCTCCCCTTTTTTAATCTCGAGTTCCTTAATAGAACAAGTGATTGAACAAAGTACTACCTGGTCTGCATACAAATTCCACAACACCAGGAAGGGTTTGATTGCCCTATCGCCACTCATGCTATCAGTCTTTGCATCACATATCTATCATATGTGTCAAGTCGGATGAAGAAATTTTATCAGATAATGAAATATTGTTCTTTGCACACCAAGGAGACAGGTGGCTTGCTGACAAAGACTTTATTGTTCAGCACATCCTAGGTTACTGGGGGGTCAGAGTAGAAACACCAGTCAAGTTGGATGAAAAAAGAAACAGTTTCCGTGGAAGAGGATATTCATAATAGGAAGAACTCGCAAGTGACTGGGTCCATGTAGAGAGGGGGATCAGGCGGGTTAAGGTGTTTAGAATTTTGTGAGGGAATATCTGGGGTGGGGGTACTCCCATATATATCCTTTTTCGACCTAGATTCATAAACAGAGTATGGGTTTTTGACTCGACGCTGTCATAGACACCTGGTACATGGGTGCCCTTCAGTTACCAGGAAATAGTTTTCCTGACATTTTCTGCAGGCCCTGCTACCATCGAACCTTGTGCGTGTCTGACAAAAATGATATCAATGTTGACAATAAATCACTGTCAGGAATCAAATACTCAAATAAAAATAAATACCTACCTGCAAATAGCTTTTGTCATAAACTGCACTTCCCTTCAAACTTGGGTTGAGCAGGGCCTGGGGGTGGGGGAATATCCCTCTTCACTATCTACACCTGAAAATTGTGGAAGGTATGCTGCTGGCTTACTGCTTTCTTACCACCTCTTATTAGGGATCATGGGGAGTTTGGATGTCACAACAGAGGAGTAAGCATTGTTAGCTTTACTGTAAAACACTTTGAATTTTACCAAAAAGAATCTCCAAATATGAAAAATGTTTTGCCCAAGAAGCAATAAATTTCACAAAATTGTTTATAGTGTGCAAAGCTGAATGCCAACAGAGTGATCTTTGTTTATGTCAGCTTTATTTTATCTCTCATTAGCATAAATTTACTGAAAATTAAATTTAGTCTGACAAACTTACAGATAAAGCACCTGTGCCATTTTTAAATAAAAATAATTTCAAAATTCAATATGATGTCAGAAAAGATTGCCCAGGGAAGATGTTGAGGAGGGCTTGGAAATATTTTAAGGGCTTAGAAGGAGGGGCTTTGAAAATAAAAAAAATAATTAAGCCCTCGGTTACCCTTCAGAAAATCCCAAGACTAGTTATACAGCAAATAAATATTGAATTGTCATATTATTTATTATGAGAGAAAATAGATAATACTATACACATATTTCGAAATCAAGAATATGTACAAATTATTTGTAAAATATTTTAACAGAAACCCAAATATTTATTGCAGGTGAATATTTATTTATTGTAAGAAAAAGTGAACATCTTTTCTATGGACAGCATGTAGCAAGAGCTGATTGTTTAAATTAGATAACAGGGGGGTGGTTAGCTACCCAAATTCACCACCACTGGATCTGCCCTTGTATTATGAATGAATAGTCCTCACACACAAACTAACTTCACAGCAGCTTTGTACCAAAGCATTTGCCCACTGCCTGAGGGCTAACAAGTTCTGAAAGACTGGGACACTTCCAAGTTTATATTTTTTAAGGATTTTTTGTCAAGAATTGCACTGCAAACTTGGAGAAACAAATTAACAAAACTAATATATTTTCTTAGTAAGAAATACCTGTAGATTTATTTAATTCGGGAACAAAAGATTGAAGAATGCAGTCATTGCTCTTTGCACAGTCTTGTTCAAGCTGAACCCGACACACATGAGCTCCAATGACTGCATTCAGTGACTCTGTATATCCCTCAGTACGTGTCTTGTCCGGGGGATTCCCTCGCCTTCGAGTAAACTTTGCGCCCTGGATTCTCAATCTCCCTTTCGATCTGTTTTCTTCTCTGTTCGGACACTTTGCCCTCTGGATCCACCAGCAGCTTCTTGTCCCAGCCATATTTGATGTATACCTGAATTCTTTATGGTCACAAATAGACAGAACCTTTTCAAATTCAATTGTACTCAATGGTTGTATTAGTCATCGAAGTGTCAGCAATGAAACAAAGTTACAAAGCGACTTGAAAACTTACTTGTTTTTTAGCTCTTTCAAGGTGCGATTGCTTAAATTTCTATATCTCCTACACTTCAACCCCTTATCGCTTCTGCTTTAGTTAAAACATCGATGTCTTTAGCTAAATTAGCACCGTAAATAACATTTTCGTCTTGCTCTACGCGCTGACCTTTTTGACCCGCGGCCATGTTTGTTGACATGATCTTGGCCCGATTTGGTCGATTTAACCAGAATTCCGCGCGCGGCGCCATCTTTTTCCGTACCGTGGATTGTTTTACTTTTTTTATTCAGCTTGGTATAAAATGTATGAAGCTGATTTTAATATATTTCAGGAATTAAACGGGCAGCATTTTAAAATTAAATTATGTATTTTAGATCATCCTCTCTTGATTTTAATAATTTTATAATGCAATAAAGTTGTATACCATTTGAACAATATTATTATTTTCCACTCTAGAAAACGGAATGATTCCTGTGAAAACCATGCGAAGCATTTGTGACCTCTTCACCAGCACACAAGATGTTGTATCTTTTACTGTTTATAATGATATGGAATAAAAATAATATATGTAGAGAATATAAATATTTGGTGGCTTAAAATGTGTAATACAGTAATGTAAAAAGTCCCTCTTCTCCACTTAGACACACACACCCAAACCAACCAAACGAAGGGGTCCAATCATTCCATTTGTGACTACCAGTACTCACAGCAATGAATTTATACCATTTATACAAATAACCTTCGGTTTGGTTTCTAATTTATAGTCATCAGAGATCGGACATAAATCAATGAATAATAATCTGTCTAATCTCCATACATTTGTACTTTTTGCCAGCAAACCAACTCAGATTTACACTGTCCTCGAAGAGGGAAGACCCATACCGGAACAATAACCTCAAAATATCAAATGCTATGTCATTTGTTACTTTGTTTTGTTAAAAAAAGCATGTCCAGCTAATCGTCATTGGACCCATGAAGAAAGAAAGGTTACTAATTGACAGCTAACCTCTTCCTTCAAGGAAACATCCCTATTTGTTGCTACTTTTCAAGCAACAAATGTACTTGTTATTTATAATTCTTTACCATAGAATTACAAAATGATGTAAACAGGATAGCTGCTATCCATTTAGATTTGATAAAATTGGAACATAACATTAATGTTCTCAGACCCCTGAGACTGTCAGACAATTACCGTAAAAGCTCTATTAAGCCCCTGGGGCTTATTTAATTTCAGGCCCCAAGAAAGGGGGTTTATTAGAGAGGTGGGGGGGGGGGGGGGGGGTTATTTCAAATCATAAATTTTTGAGAAAATTCACATTAATTTTTCAAACTTTTAAAATATTACACCACTAAAACAGAACAAGAAATGGGTTATGTATCACCATCTTACATACATGTATGCAATCCCATTTATATCATAGCTCAATGACATTAAAGACCACTTTTCAATATGAAGTGACTGAAATGCCACAAAATATTGCTGAAACATCATTTACATCAGCCTGACAGAAATCAATTCAGTTACTATATTTAACATTTAACTCTATATTTTAAAACCTCTAACGGGTGGGGGGCTTATTACAAAATCTGACTTCCAAAGGGGGGCTTAGTAGAGTGGGGGGCTAAATAGAGCTTTTACGATATATAATAAGTTGTTTTATTCACCCATTTGTTAATATTTATTTCTTACAAAGGATAATATTTTTTCTGTACATTTTTTGTCCAGTGCATGCTATTAGTTAACTTCATGTAGACTCAGATATTGATAACAACATAGCTATCTAGAGCTATTGAATGTTACATGTATATGACACAAAATTTGCTCTAAATGTGTAGTGTTTTAATGCATTTTTACGGGCTAATAGCCCTTCTCCCTAGTTGCACAAAGCTGGGCAAAACATAGTGGTTTTCTTATTAATTTTGAAGAAAAATTACAATAATAATAATTTATTGCAATTATTTTTGCTGTTGAAATACAGTATAAGAGTAGGTCTGCATGAAGAAACAGGATTATTGTTTTACAATCTTCACAACAAACTTCAAAAAGAGTTGTATTACCGTAAACACCGGCGTATAAGCCGCACCTTTTTCCCCAGAAATGTCATTCCAAATCGAGGGTGCGGCTTATCTGCGAGAACATCTATAAAAGGTTCTGTAAATGTTCCCAATCAACACTTTTTACACCAAAACAATAAGCTTACAACACAAAACAATAAGAGAGTGAGACTGGTTGTTTGCAGTGTTGCTGAGGATGTATAATGGCAAATTTGTCGAACTTGTTCTCAAACTCCCTTTGAGCAATGAGTAATTGTCTCACATCTTTGTAGACGTGAATGGGTGCGATAACCACAAACAGCCGAAGAGAACTCAAACTTCTCCATTTGACAAGCGAACGAACACAAACAAGGCACTGTAATCCATAATATGTTTTAAGTTTTTTTTTTAAGACTCGACTGTGAACTTTTTTAATTTTAGTTTTTTTTCCAAAATTTGAGCTTCTAAACTCGGGGTGCGGCTTATACGCCGGTGTTTACTATATGAAGTTCTTTGCAGTTTTTAAACTGTTTGTATACTAAAGAAAATCACAATAGTTTACAGCTTGTTCCCAAAATTGCCTCACATTTATGTTTTAACTTATTTTAAAACTGTTTGTTAATATGCAAATATGACAAGTTAACTATTGTGTTACTTAAATTAAGCATCAATATTGTCACACTACTTCCTATTACATGTTCACAACCTGTATTGTAAAAGTATGTTCCTAAGTAAAAGTACTGTAGAATTACTAATAATTATTATAACTAGTGTTGTGCTGTGAATATACTTCATAAAATTTTGATCATATAATGCGCACTGTGATTGGTTGTGTCGTCATTCTGCATGAGGCTATGTAACACTGTTATGAGATATCATTGCATTTTGTTGGCCTTACATGTATTTTAAAAAAGAAATAATAGAAAAAAGCCACTTCTTGTTTACATAGCCTGACGCAAACACTCAGCAAAGTTTGGGAGAATTAGAAAGTATTTATATAAACCCTCGCCTGCGGCTCAGGTTTACCTGGGCGTGGCTCAAGCTTTGTTTGACCCCTAAAAGAGACCACCAACACAATATGACAGGGTTTTTTTTAATTTCTTTGCGTGCAACCACAAACGATACTTTGATGGCTAAAAATATTGGCGTTCCATCCTGAATACCCTTAGAAGTGATACCAAAATCTGTAATTTACACCCCTAAACGAGATGACGAGCATCCCCGTCACTTTCATATGGTGGGCTCATACATGTACGTCACATTTGGATCCCTGAGTGTCTAATCGAACTCAGTCGAACACCAATCATTTGATTGGGTATGGCAATCAAACTCACAAGAAAAACATCAATCAAACATTCAATTGCCGAATGGTTGCCGAATGGTCGGCAATCAAACTCAATTGAAACATAATCGAACGTTCAATTACCCGCTACTCTAAACAGTGATGTTGTTTTATATTTTGGGGGCATTTTTTCTGTTTATTCCTTTATAACAAACTGAAACGGTTGATTATTCCTGTTAATCTGAACAAAATCAAACTGGATTTGGTTCAATTGCGTTCGATTTAAAATAGAATTCATAAATTGTCTGATTGGTTCCATAATCAAACTCGCACAAAATTAAATGTTCGATTGCTGAACCCAATCGAACACCAATGGTTCGATTGAGTCCGATTAGTTTTCAGTTCAATTTTGTTCGATTAGACACCCAGAGTTGAATGACATAACTCATAACCTTGATTCATATTGTGTTTGCACTCCCAGTCTTGAAAAAGCAAAATTCCACATATAACAAAGAAAATTTAATGTGGCTGCTTCCAAACCATGCATTTCCATCTTTAAACTATGAAAAGGTCCAATGGCTGTTGACGTCATCCCGGGAGGAAAAACAAAATGGCGGTTTGATTGCCCGGGATTGCCGCGATCTGACGGTGATCTGGGTGAACTTTTAGGTAGCTAACACCTTTAAATGAAGAGGGGTATCTTTTTTCTATGTCTAACATGTTACAAATTTCATTTTAGTCGAGTCCGAGTAGATTGTTTTCATTTTTAGTCTAGTCCAAGTCGATCTGAGTTGATGCGACCCGGACTGGCGATCCGAGTTGATCTGGTCCGATCCGGTCCGGTCCGATCCAACTGATCCGGTCCGACTTTTGTACCTGCCTTTTAAGGATTAGCAACAGAAACTAAACATAGCTTGTCCAATCTCTGCCACATTTTCATTCATTTGGCTGTCGCACTTGTTGCAGGGTTGACTTGGATAAGTTTGCAGATAGTGATGATGTGGTAAATAAATTTTCGCTCATTTGGCTGAAGATCTTTAACTGCTGTCAAAATGTAGCAAGTTTCCTTTCATATTCTGATTTATGCAAATATTGCAATACAAAGAAGCTTTCTTTTAGTCATAGTCCATCCATTTTGAGTGGCTCTGCTTACCAAAATATATTTTGGAAAGCAAACATTGTTTGGTAGGTTTGTGATGCTGTTTCACAACATCAGCAACTCTTTCTACAACTTCAGATGTTGGTAATGATGATGGCAGAGATTCTGACTCTTTGTCATTAACAAGTAATTTCTCTCCATTATATTCTTAGTTTTTTTTGTTTTCATTAGACGTCCATGTTTTTTTTGGCCTGTAGCTCCATGTACCACAAATTATAACATTATTAAAGTACTTACTGAATCACTGTTTTATAGATTTGACTAATCAGAACCCAATCTATATTATTAAATAGCCTATAAAACAACCTCCAATAGTACTTATGGTTAAGTTAAGTTATAACATAACAACATGCATCTGAATAGATTACATGTGAAATTATTATGACTTTTATATAATATACATGTAACACTAACATTAATGTACTAATTATTTGTAATTTTTTCTGATAGGTGGGGCAGCTGCGAAGTGTAATCGCTAACACAGAACATTGTGCTTGTCTAGCAGGCAGGTCAGAATGAAACTTCTACTGAATACAAACTCGCATTAGACTACGAGTAGTCCCTCATTTTTCTCAGGGATCAAAATCACCTCCCACGAGGAGACGTGACGCGAGGCGGCGAGAAAAATGAGGGTCTACACTCACTGACAAAGCCAGAGCATTTGACCTTTCATGGCCGAGTGATTTTGGTGTGTCAATCTCATAATTTATCATCTTTCAAGCCAATTAGTGCATCCAATAAAATTCCTTCTCTCTCGACTTGCCGTCATTTGCGCTTGTCATAGTCAGATGAACTGTGGGAGAGGCTCAGACCAAACCAAACACTGAATGCGCTTTTCTAGAAATGCCTAAAAAAGCGGTAGGAGGACCTAAAAAAAACAGAGCGTCAACATTTTTTTACCGTGTTTGTGGGTGCAATTTAAATATTCATGTGCCCTGTTTTACGGTACCCTGGGTACCAGAGGTTTATTTCTCGTGTCGGGATCGGCCGGAGGCCGACGCCTCGAGCGGCGTAAGCCGCGAGGAAGAACCTCTGGTGCAGGGCGCATTGTTTTACCATTCTCGTTGAACTTTGATCTTTATTAACGTATTACATTTAAACCAATCACAGCGAATGTCTCCTACTGTGATCACGTGTAATGGAACGTGGAGATATGACAACAACAACTTCATCAGACAGATTTGGGTTTTCAATTAAAATCTCAATTGCGTTCGCGGCAACGAAAACAACTCCGGTTCGCTGTCGTGCCGCTTATATGGAGTTAATGTGGTTGTTTAGAAAACGCGCAAAACAAAACATTTTCGGGAGAGTGGCAGTTCTCTTGGCGGTTGTTGACGACGATATTTCAGACGGACCGCGGCGTTCGAGTTACGAAGAGAATTTGGCCCGCTGGAAAGCATATGAAAAGCATTGTGTCTCTGGTAGCTTGTCCGCTGCAGATATCAACAAGCCTTCGGCAGGGTGAAATGTATGGCATTCATTGAGGGCATTTAGCGGGCAAATAACGATCATAATCGGACTTTTGGGATAATGATTATATCCCATCTTGTTCAGCTCAACAAATAGTCCTGAAATGAGCTGGAACAACAATGAAGTCAGTTGGCAATACCGCTAAAAAGTCCTTGCAGCGAATCAAATTAAAGATACCATCAGTTTGCTGAACGCTTAACTCGTCGACACTATCGAACGAAAAAAGTTTTCTCTAAACTTTCACGCCATCATTACACCTCATCACACGCTGAAATTTCACAGATTTATTTCACGCAGCGTACTATTCTTGTCAACCAATCACAGAGACTATTAGATTCAAAATACCTTTGGGAGTCATTAGGAGTCAATAAGCAATCTAGTCCAAATTCTGGACTAAATCGATTTAAGCAGGCTTGCCATTGGCTCGGCGTTATCAAAGCAATAGCGCCCTGCTCCAGAGGCTTTTCGCGCGGGTCATAATAGAGACTTGAAACCAGAAACCGCGCAAGAAAAGCCTCTGGCACCCAGGGTAGTTTTACGGAGATTTAAGCGAAGAATTTCAACTTAGAATCTTTTCGAAATTCCAAAATGTCTCCTCACAGATTTACTAAGTCATGTGTGTGCCAAATGTGGCACAAAAATAAGAAATGCCATGGATTTCCTCCATTTCCTATGAGGAAATCTCCCAAACGTTGTTTGGCTGACGAATTGGTTTCCTCGATTGCAACAGAAAGGTTTAAAAGACTGGCGCATTCCCCTTGTTCAGACAACAAACCGCCGATCGATCCAGGTGAACCGCCGAAAGGCCAAGCTCGATCATCTCTGTAACTTGTTCTTTGACTATGCTATTCAGTATTCAGTGCAGAAATGACAAGAACACTGGAATTCGTTGACACGTCTGACATCTAAAACATTTGGTAAATCAGGTAAATATAGGTTTTTGCCATAGAATTTCGAGAACGTCTTGACCAGCAAAGAGTGCCTCAAGGGCTTCGATTTGTTTTGGCTAAAATAAATCGGAGATTTGAAACCCCTTTATACCGTTTTCTCTTGATACTGGTAATGCAATGTTTTCTCAAGTATTGGCATCAACTTGTGTGTGTTGACAGATCTCCGAGAAAGAACCAATCAGAATTTTGCGTTGTGAGAGCAACGCATAGTTCAAACGCTCTGGCTTTGTCTGTAGTCCCTCATTTTTCTTGCCACCCCGCCGCCTCGCGGGAGGCACAAACATGTATGAAGCCTCTGTTGTCCTCAGGATGAGAGGAATTATGTTTCACTCAAATGATTTTAAAATACAGTCATTAAAATATGAATTCAAAGAAATAAACATTTCAGACGCCAATATGTGACCCAACGGAAATTGCTGTACACAATTGAAGGGCCAAGTGGAAAACTATGCTAAGTGAGCAAACGCGCTTTGCTCACTTAGCATAGTTTTCCACTTGACTCTTCAATTTTAAAGACAGCTACATGGCAGATAGCCAAAATGAACCATTTATTACCAGACATCCTCTTTAGTACATATGAAAATCGCACAAAAAGGATAGAAAAAATTATGAAGCATGATGTTCCAGGTCGGACTATTTGTAGAGGTAATCGCATGATTTTGAGTGCAATTTGGAATAAATAAGCACAAGTAAATTTTTCTCAGACTAACAAAATTGCAATTTGTAGTCTTTGAAAAATTTACAAGTGCTTATTTATTCCAAATTGCACGAGAAAAATCATGTGATTACTTGTTAATAACACACTTGAAAAAATACTGTTTACCGATTACTTAGGCTGAGGAGGCCTTGGTCTTCGTAAAAATTTCGGAAGTATTCGCAAACCTTCTGATAAAGTTGGAAAATCCTTCGGATGTCTTCGGGTGATCTTCGGCAACCTTCGTAAATCTTCGGGTGATCTTCGTAAATCTTCGGTAAACTTCGGAAGTGTTCGGGTGATCTTCGGAAATCTTCGGAAATCTTCGGTAGTCTTCGGTAAACTTCGGAAGTCTTCGGATGAAGTTCGGAAATCTTCGGAAGGCTTCGGGTCAACTTCGGCCATCTTCGGCATACCTTGTGTGACCGTCGGGAGCCGTTAGGGGTCTTCGTACTAACTTCGGAAATCACTGGTGTTACACTTGAACTGCACTGCTCTTAGCCAATCAGAATGGAGTAATTTTTTCAAGTGTATTATTATTCCCTAAACCTAACACTGCAAGGCACTGTCACTATGATTTTATCAATATGCTGAAGAATGTCAACATTCATCATCGAAACCTCATACTCAAGCTTTGCCTAACTTCTAAATGGAGAATGAAAGAATATCATTGTTGAATGCTATCTATTTGCTGTTTCCTGTAAACTAAACATAATTATTCTGACTGGCCCAATAAGCAATTTTGATAATACAATCTTACACACTCTCTTTTTATATCGGGTAACGCAATATATATTGCGGTAACGCAATATATATTGTGTGACACAATATATTCGTATGGGTAGTTTTTGTCATGGATCACTCGATTTTTTCGTCTAAGATGTTATATTTTAAAGAAACGTATGGAAAATTGAAGTACGAGATTTTGCTTATAACAACGCCTCAAACACTATTACAATGGCGCAAGATATATATATTTTTCTTTTGTGTCGCGGTTCCCATTATGGTACACTACAAGCTACTTGTGCAAAAGACGCATGTGTGTAGCGTCCAAATTCAGAAGATAATCACCAGAAGCTCTATTTATTGACCTGATTTCCTACAAGTCGCTGGCGTGATTTGCCCCAAATCAGGACATTTTAGGGAAAAGGACAATTTCTACAACTTATTGTTGAAATTTCCGAAACAAAATGTTATGACTAAAATTAAAAACTGGCAAGAGTGAAATTTATGCGCCAACATGTCGACACATCTGCTAGCCACATGGGTGTCTTGTCTACTAGCGGTTGTCTAAAAACACAATGAACTTATTTAAGTTAAGATGATGGAAATTCAAATGTTAAACAATTTATAGCGATTACACATACAATAATATAATGAAAATAAAGTTTACCTCCGTGTTAAAGGTGAAAATAAGCCTGATTGAGTTCTGAATATTTCAAAATTATTGTTTGCATACCCAAAACTGGGTGTATTGTGGAGGTCAAGAGTGTGTCAAGAGTGTCAGGTCAATATTCCCTAATAAGACAGTCAATTATAGCTCAAAGTTATCTACGTGTCAAGTCAATATTCCCTGATAAGACAGACTGTTTTACAATGAACATATCTATTATTTTCATTATTAGCATGTGGCATTCAGGTCGAATGGAAGTATGTTTCTCCCTGGCGGTGGGGCATTTTATCATCGTGAAATTGCACTTTTGGAATGGTTTAAATACAAGACCGTTATCTTTTGGAAAGAATCGCGGACATACGGAATTGGGAAACTGCACGTTCAGTGCTAAATTCATGTCCTATGTGGAATTGTGAACTGTCTTTTTGCGGTAATGACATGCCGGGTGACATGGAATGGACATTCACAATGGATTAGGAAACACTTAAAACAAATGGATTACGAATTATGTAACACTATCGACAACAACAACAAAAAAAGCACTCACCTGTCTATAGTGGTGTGTGACATGCGCTGGCACACTGTGATAAGAGGGGAGCTGTACATGTACATGTAGGTAGTGGAATCTAAGTGGATCCTCTGTTCTTTTGTTGGAGGGGGATCTCTTGCCAACAAGGTTTGGGTGAGGTATATTACAGTTATCCCTTTATATCTGCAAAGTGCGATAATCGTTACCCAATATGGCATAACGGGCCGCTAGTTAACTGGTGTTGTAATTGGTCATGGTGCTGGAAGAATTAAGAGCATAGCCTTTCAAAATGAAAAAAGGTGGCCAAAAGGTGAAAAATGAAAAAGGTGAAAAATGCTATAAGTCATAAGATGGGAAGAAAACTAGGAGATTAATTTATTAATTCATGCCATTATTTTCCGTAACCTGTGTAGCAGTCGTTTCCTTTCTCAGAGTGCGGGAGGCATTGAAAAAAAAAATGACTGCTACGCAGGCTATATTTTGCATTGCCATGCTTCCTCCAAAAGTAACTTCCTACTCAACTATAATTATTTTCCAAATTAGCTACAGCGGTTAATTTACCTTTATCAACTTCAAGTTGACAATGAACTACAAACCACTGTATCAGATACATCACTGTGTTACAGTTATATTTTGCAAGACAATAAACAATTATTGGATGAGGTTGAGCATGATCAATTATCATTTCGGGTGTAACTGCAGTGTTTTGTCGCTTTTTCCTCCACAGATTGTGGAGTATTTTCATTTATTTTTCGTTCCCGCTAATGAAGCGACGCGTGATACACGTGAATGATGTCAATCGAGATGTATTGTCTCTAGGTTTGACACGTAATTACACACATAAATCCTAGTGTCTGTAGGTATCACGTGTAATTACATGCATAAATCCTAGTGTCTGTAGTTATGACGCGTCAATTCGATGCCAACATGAATTAGCTGTATGCTCTCAGCCAATGAGAATAGAGATAGTGAGCAAAATGTATAATAATACTTTATGTTCCTAACAAATGACTGTAACTATAATAAGTATTATTAACATCTTTTGCAGTGACAAGAGTGGCAAGTTTGAGATTGTGAGTGAACTTGCCAGTAAAGAGAGATTGTTTTACTATCAGCTGGCTCTTATTTGGCAGGCCGTTCTGATACCATTGCTACAATCAGGTGAATGACTGAGTAGCTTTTTATCTGTAGCTGAGGGGAAAATTAAGTCCCCTCTACTAATATTGTGGACACCTACATTGTAAAGTAACAAATAACTAAATTGGAAATACCTATGCCTAAAAATTAAAACTAAAAATTAAAACTAGAGAATAATAAATTTTATTTACATTACTATTAATAATATTACATGTACATTGAGCTAAGTGGAGGTTCTGTAGAACATAAATTAAAGGAATTACAGAAGTTGGTGTTAAGGATTTTTGTTAGGTCAGTTTTGCGAATTAAGAATTAAAATTGTTGTTTCTGGCTTCAGTGGAAATATTGATCCATAGTTTAGGTCTGGTATAGTGAAGAGAATGTTTACTGAAAATGACAGAGGTGAAACAATGAAGTATTATGAAATGAGGTAATATTATGAATCACAATGCATAATTGTGAACAATTTCCATCTTCTCTACTGAGTTGAGTTGAGGTCTAGAGTTGTGCAGTAAATTGGTGTTAACTATGGGTGATGATGAATATTGAAAAGGAAGCTTGAAAAGAATCAGACTCCTATGGAATTTGAACCTGTGACCTTTGCAATTCCGATGCAAATGGTCTACTGTACCACTGAGCAATGAAGCCGCTGGGAGCTGATAAATTGCAAGTTCTATAGAAAAATTCATTGCCTGACTCGTGAATTCCACGTTAAATTTCACTTGAAAAACCGATATCGCACGAATCGCGAAGTAAGCTTATGCTTTATACCTTGAAAGAACTTGATAAGCTTATTAGCGTTAAATTTCAATGGCTTAGTCCATCCTTGGTTTGAGAGAAGGTTTTTAGACCTCGTTGACTTGTTTTCGTTTTGAATGCAAATTTATTTTGTATTCAGTGCTGCGTAAACACTTGTTGATCTTTGAGCGGTTGTTTTTGTAGCTTCAGTTAGCACAAGAGAACTGACTATTACTGTCAAGCTATCGAAAGTATTAGTGAACGAATGTAAACAGCTATTCTTTTAGCCAAACATTTTGACTATTTCGTTACAAACGGAACTGAAAAAAGTGTCATCAAATGTGCTTTTAGTGAGTTTACCGAAAAATTCACAACGCGGTAATGATTGCTGTTTTCAAGTAAGATAATTTTACCATGGTCAAACTATCGACAGTGTCACTTCAACAAAATAGAAAGCCGTTCTATTTATACCGAGAAAGTGTGGCGTATTTTTTTTCTAGCGGACATTTTGACAATGTTTTTAAAAGTACTGTTTATTTACGTGTTTTGAAATTGTTCGTGCGGTACAAAAAGCGCTTATTATTTTGTAGTCGCATGTGGTTTAAGGACCAGGTTTATCCGCTACATTTGTGGCTATTTCTCTGACACTATGAAGTCATGTAAACGTTTTACTCTTTACTTTACTGTACTACTGTTTCTCCCGTCGTTTTAGCCAGTTTCCTCTCTTCAGGGACTTGCAAGCATCGATCGATGATTGCAGCTTCTTCAATTTCTCGAGAGAGTTGAGTTTGGGTTCAAAGCTGGCTAAATCTTGAATCTCGCATTGGAAAAAAACCCTCATGTTTGCTTTTGGTTTTTCTGACATTGATGCTGACATTGAAACCATACGAAAACCGCATTTTTATATTTTCATTTGCGATGCCGAAAGTAAACAAACACAATCTCGCGTTGGGCCTCGCTTTCAACTCACTTTATGCAATATTCAGCTATGCAATTCAACTTCTCAGGCATGCAATTCCACGTTGAATACCTTCGCATCGATAGCCAATCAGAGTGCGAGAATTCTCTGAGCTATGCGATTCTATCTGGAATTTCGCTGTGGAGAAAAGATCTTCAATTCCATAATATGCAAACATAAACATTTTTTATGAACTCCTTGTTTCAAAAAAGGCAAAGGCCTCAAAGGGTTTTTCTAATTTGAAAGAGGACTTGATTTAGATTCTGTACGCAAAAATCAAGATTCATGCCAGAAAACGGGACTTTATTGTTTATAGCTTTACAAATAATTTGATTGGTTGTAAAGGTGACGGCTAAATGCCAGAAGCCCCTAATTCTTTCAAGTGTGTTGAAGAACTGCAGGATGAACAAACTGCAAATATATGATAATCATGTTTTGATGTTAATGAGAAATGCGATATGGCGGAGGCCGTGAGAGATCTGCCATCGAGTCATAAGATTTCCTGCATGCAGATTCCCTTCGCAAAGAACAAAATGATCAATTTGAGAATCTTGTCTTGATTTGTCACTGGGAAAGATGTGTTTGTAATCTTCAAAACCAACTTCGGAGAGGGCTTGATTGTTCAAATCTTACCACAAATAGTGAACGGATTAAACAGAAAAGATATCCATCTGTGGCGCAGTTTCTACGATCATTGTAATAAAACCATATTGTGGCATATACAACACGTAAAATAGTCGATAGACTGGCGTGATAATTTTATATTGAAATTGACGGAACGTCACATAAAGACCGCAAGTGATAAAACGCTCGGTCAAATAATTGGATGCAAGCACGGCGATGCAAGAAACATATTCTTTTGCATCAGACACACAAAAAATCAAATAGTCATGCCCGGCGTCACAATAAATACAAGAACCTAACATCCTATAAAACAAAATATTCAAATCCTGCCCTAACTCTAAACATTATCTTGGAATAGAAATTACCAGCAAAACATCAGTTTAAACATCGAAAATAACAGAGGTGTCAAACCACCTACAAGGTGAAAGCCAGAAAACCACATAGGACACACTCAAACAACTCTAACCTTGAAAACTCCTCTTGTCGTGTATATAGACTATCATACTGAACATTTCCGTTTTGTTACTACCGTTGATTTAGTTAATATTTAATTCCTGTTTCGTGGCTGCTAGCCGCTTTAGTTGTTTTGTCATTGTTTAGGAATGTAGAGATTATATTTCATAAGCACGTTTTTCAGGAGTCGAGTCACATGTATCGAAGAGACGCTCGTAGCTAAACCAGGAGTATTTGGAGCTATTTATTTGGAGTTTCCCACACCCGGAGTGTAGATCAGATGTAAGTCGTTTCTTTACCCTTTCCTTTCTTACAGTTTTATTGATTTTCATTTTATAGCTTGTCATTCCGTGTTCTTTTTGACTCAAACAATCGTCTATTCATTTCTAGTTTTATCGTAAGTGATGTACAGCGGCTCAGCCTGCCACAATAAACCTTGTTGAATCTCGCTGACTGTTGTGTGTTACTTTGGTTAACCTGGCGAACTCCGGTGTGCAACACCTCGTGTCTGCCACATTGGGAACGCGACACCTCTTAATAACTCTTTAGAAAAACACATGTGAAGCGTAATATTCGGACACCATTTAAATAGAGTTCTAATGGCAAATGTACATTAAGTCATGACTCGTAAGGGTCAGTCACGTACATGTATGTCACCTAATTTATAACTACAGAACTATTTATCATCACCCATTCATCCGTTGATGGGTATAAATAGAACTTATAATAATTATAAATAATTATTGACCAGCTCCGAGTGTGGCTTCATAGCTCAGTGGTAGAGCATTTTGCATCAGAATTGCAAACTTAAGGTCAGGTTCAAATCCCATCGGAGCCTGAATTTTTTTCAGGCTTCCTTTTCATCTGCCTTTTAACACGGAGCGAGCCTATAAAAAGCAAGGACACGCCCCCTCTAAAGCGCTTTGTTG
Source organism: Desmophyllum pertusum (assembly GCA_029204205.1). Classification (NCBI taxonomy): domain Eukaryota; kingdom Metazoa; phylum Cnidaria; class Anthozoa; order Scleractinia; family Caryophylliidae; genus Desmophyllum; species Desmophyllum pertusum. Next base: position 1,415,194 of record MU826834.1, on the reverse strand, counting down.
GCTTTTTTTATCAAGCAAGCCGAAATAACGGTCGCACAGCAACAGTTGAGGAGAATTGGGGTTGGTTTATCCAAACAACTAATTGATTTGTGTTGAATAAAACAAGCTAAATAACAAATGTTGAGTGCAAAACAAATACATAGATCTACATGTATTCACAACTGAATGCAAATGATGAATTCCCTTTGCCCGTCCCTGATAATTCAAATTTCGCGGCTAACTAAAATTGATGTAAAGCTCAAGCCTGCAATCAATGAGCCATCTGTTTCCATTTATCTGAGCATGTCGAGAACTAGTCAGAACGAGTCTCGTGAAGGTGACTATTAATTATTCAGATTTACAAGCTTTTTGATTATGCAAACAACTTGAACAATACTGAGTAATTTGACATAATTAGACCTGGGTGAATTAACCAATCAAATGAGACCATTGGTCGTCCATTGGGATTTGTGATTAGCATATAGGCTCGCTCCGTGTTTAAGTTGATTTATCATTCTCTTTTGTTGATGTGAATGTATGTTGTTATATATTCTCTTTCATTGTTGTAGAGGTATGGTCATGCTTGGCCTTACAGGAGATGGGACAGGTTTTAGCTCCTATAATACAGGCCTTTTATGGCATCATGAAGTGTGTCTCCACAAGTCGAACAGCTGTTACCCAAGTTGTGGTATCAATGAAGAGTTTCCAGGAATTATTTCAACTGTGTTGGTCAGATGAGTTTTTACAAGCTTTTGAAAGGTATGTTAATGTAGGATACTGCTCTCAAAAACAAATTGCACAACAAATTTAATTTAAAGGCCCTCTTTCATCCTGCAAGCTTTGTGCCATTTGTTTTTGTTTGGAGAAATCTCCATTTTACAAATAGATTCTATTTGGTAAGAACACTGAAGTGGCCAACGAGCCGCAGGCGAGTTGGTCACTGATGTTACACATTTTGACGTCATCTGTGATCTATAATTGAACTGACCCATGGCCAAATGGAATCTATTTGTTTTATATAATTTTGGAGACATTCGCTTCTCGATTTTCACTTGAATGTATACTAAATAAGCCAATAAAAATTATGTCAACAGTTTAGGCCACAGTGTTTTCAATCATGCTTTAATCCGCTTGATCTGGAGTCCAACGCACTTACGATAAGGCCAACGCATCTCCAGACATATATTTGTATTTTATCATAATGTCTATGTTAACTGGTTCAAAAAATGTTTCAACCAGAAATAAAATATTGAACTACAACGTACATCTATATTTAGCTGATGTCTTATACATGTACCAAAAAAATAAATTGTTATTTTCTTTATAAAATTACCTTGTTAATATGAGTAGTTGAAATGCCAGGTGAAACTGTTGAGTGAATAAAGGAGATAATCTGACAAAATCTATCTAAAGCTCGCATATATTTTTTAAAAATTTTAAAACAGCTTAAAGTTTATTGTGAGTTAGTATATACCAACTCGGTGACCTTGGCGTTTTAAGCAATCTGATTGGTCCGCTATCTCGGGACATTCAACACTATCCACCTACTAGGAGGTGAATAGTGCCGGGAATTCTGGGAAACCTTTTGGCAGATAATTTATTGAGAAGAAAAATTAAAATGGCCGGCCTAAATTATCGTTCGACTTGTGTTTCAGAAGTAGAAACCTTGAAATTGTACATTGGAAAATACACGAAGGCTACAAAGTTTGTTCTAAAACATTTCCAAGGTAAATAAGGTATATTTATTTCGATTCTAGTTACGTAAAAAGCATGTTCACAAACTGTTAGGTAGTAAACGTTTATTAAATATGTCGCGCTACTCGTGGATTGCAAATCTTGTACATCTCTGTTCACATAAAACGAGCATCAAACAATGAAAGAAGAAGAACAATTAGTGTACCTTTGAGGACTGGTCGACTGGAAGGTCAGTTTTAAAGCTGTTCGTAGAAATTAAATAAATGTCGTACTCTTGAGCCGAACTCCTGAAGTGCTCTTTGCTCCCTGTCTGTTGTAAATATCCACTCCTGCATCAACTGCCATTCACAATAAAATTGCTGGTACTAGCCAGGCAGCTAATCCTATTCTTGAGCAATGAATTTCCGTTGGAGAAAACTTCAATTTGTCTTCTCAATCCAGCACTACACATTTGAATTCTGGCGACTCGTTCATTTGCACCTTCATTACTTTCCACTTGAAGTGAAGCCTTTAACGAAACTGTCGAACTGCCCACAGGTTTGTTTCAAAGTTTTGACAGCATTATCGAGCAATTATCTCTCAGCAATTCATCTCAAACTGATTAAATGAACTGTATTAAAGTACTCCTAGCAACGATCCGAGAGTCAACACATGTGCATGAGTATCTTGAATTTGCATAAATTGAAATGGCCTGATGCGAGTTCACTCATGCATGGTGATTGTCACGCAATGAGCGTCACACTCTTGCTTTTTTTTAAACAAAACTTTGACACTTTTTTTGCGTGAGTTAGGATGGAGGTCGCCTCGTTGGTATATACTAAAACAATCATTCGCCTCAGGCTCAGTGAATATTGGTGAATATTTACCTCGACTTCGTCTCGGTAAATATTCACCAATATTCACTTCGCCTTCGGCGAATAATTGTTAATTATTGAAAGCGACTCTTCAATAAGACACTCAACACTACAAGCCTTTCCTTTTGAAACAAGGGACTGAGAGAAATTTGTTTCCTCGTTGCTCAGTGTTCAGTTGCAATGAATTGCATGAAGTGTGTTTAACTTTAAACAGTAGTTGATTGGTGGTCCGAACTAAACTATAGTTGTCATGGCATCATTTAGAAGGGTTTAGCACCATAACAACCTATTAATACAACCAAATTTTCATGGCCCATCGGTGGTCATATTAATGGGTTTCCACTGTAGTATCATTGATGGTCACTGACTCCTTGTTCTCACACGACAGTAGCTGTTGTGGAAAACAAACAGTGGGCAAGTACTTTGCCAATAAAAGGAGTGTTAAACAGTCAGCAGATGTGTATGGTGATAATTTACTTGTAACAAGCCCAAATATAATAAAAAGGCACAGTGTTTTTATGTATAAATGAGTTATTTACAATTTATTGATTTATGTTTGATTCACAATATACTGGTAATGTAACTACTGGACGGTATTTTTATTTAACTCTATCTTTGGTGATAGGTACTCTGAATGCCTCAGTAATGGTGTTGCGTTTGGTGTTTTTACTGCATTTTCAAAAGTATCAAGGTACTGTTTAAAAAAGGTTAAATTAGCAGCCTGTACAGGTGCTACTGTAAGTTATCGTGACACTGCATGAAGCATGATAGCATGAAGCAGTGTTCTCCCTAGGTATTTAAGGCTATGCGGCCCGCCCCGCTTGAATTGCTGAAAAATGCTTGCCGCCTGGCTTAAAAAGATCGGCCAACGAACACTTTGTGTTCAACAGGGCTTGTACGTTCCATAGATTGCTTTCTTGACATAAAATTTCCACTTTGAAGTAGTCTACATCAGTGCTGAAACTTTCTTTGCGTTCATTTCTCAAAGTAATGCCGTCATTTCAAGGAAAATGTATCAAAATAAGCCAGCTTGACGTACGCGACACGTTCTCGACGCCATGTTTGTTTACTCTTTGTCACATGTTATTTCACTAGTTCCCAGTCTTCCACAACTACGTATTTTTGAATTGCTGGCTTTTTATGAATTTTTTTCCCCACAAATAAGGCATACCGGTATACCAGAAGGAAGGAAAGAAAGAATAAAGAAAGAAAGAAAGATTTGATCATGTACTGAGGCAGTTCAGTTTGATGATTACCTGATTTAAAAAAAAAAAAAAAAGAGACACTTTTTAATATCACTTTTATAGAAGAATTGTGAAAGATAATGATTGAAGCAAATAAAGACAAACTAATAATATATACATATATGTTTTAAAAAAATTATTGGTTTTCTGTTTGAGAATTAAGGTAAATCTACGTTTTATATCTTGACTGTGAGTCTCAGGAATGCAGGAAATAGCATTTTAGAGGGTAAAATCAACAAAAAATTTCCGGGGAAGCATGCCCCCAGACCCCTCTAGGAGCTCACGCCTATGGCGCTTGTACCACAACAGTGTCGTGGGAAAATCCTGCCCCCTGGCCTTCCCAAAATCCTGGGGAGAACACTGTGAAGTGACCTTGATGGGATGCTAGTCCATCACAGGCAGCCCCCAGAATTTTTGTCAGGTTGCCCTAACAATTTGCTGGTACCCATTTACTTCTGGGTGGAGGGAGGCACTGCACACGAGAGTAAAGTGTTTTGCCCAAGAACACTAGACAATGACCCAGGACAAGGGTCAACCTAGACCGCTCGATCTGGAGTCCAATGCAGCAACCATTAGGCCATCATGTCACCCACATCAAGGTACAAGAAAGACAGAGGGCGATATTCTCCTAGTACGGTCCTGAGATAATGAGAGTTAAATTAAGAACTTTATTATATGTATTTCCCAAACATTATAACTTTGCCACACTTTGCCAGCCGGATATTAGCATTGCTCATGATGCCTGTGGGCATTATGACAAAATCCTTAGTATTAGCCAATCACAGCGTGCATTATATCATTACAAGCTCTAGCTATAAATTAAAATAAATGTAGTGTTGGGAATATTTAACGTTAAACTTCTATTAATTTTGGTCAATTTTTAAACTCATTTACTGATGCCCTAAATTGAAATAGCACCACATTACAGCTGTGGGTACAGCACCACTTCTTGTAGTAGTTCTGTACCTCATCCCGAGAAGATGGTAGTGGAAAATAACACTTCTGTAATTTAATATCAAAGACACTCAGTATATATAGAGATTACTTTATGGTTGGTGAGCGCGTACGATTTTTATTCACGAGTTGTGAAGAATAAAAAACGAACGAGCGAGCGCAGCGAGCGAGTGAGTTTGTTATTCTTCACAACGAGTGAATAAAAATCGTACAAGCAAACTAGCCATGAAGTAATTTGTTTATTACATGAGTACTGAGATATTACAATGTTGAGTGAAAAAATTTATTTTTTCAAAATCGCCGTCGCCGAGGCGAAAGCAAAGTTTCACATAATCTTAACTCAGCTCAACTGCAAATAATTCGGCAAGTTTAATTCGACATCAAAAATATTCTACAGAGCAAATAGTCAGCTGATCAATTCAAGAAATGCAATTAAAATGTACTCCAGTCAGTAAACGAGAAATGAACATGATTTTGTTTACATCCACGGCACAAAAATCACTTGCTGACCAGTCAGCTATGCTTTGCATGCAGCCGAGCTCGTAGCTGAATGAATGAATCAAAGTTGAAGCTTTGTCGACTTTCCGTGGATTTCGATATAAAATCGATCCATAATCAATATTAATTACCTTCCCCCACATTACCTGAAGTTAGTTGACGGCAAATTTCCCTTCGCCGCTTTCCAGAAGCGAGCTCAATCCGCCACGAAAGTTTTCGAGACGACACTTCAATAAACGGCAGTCGGACGAATGTTGTGTTTGTTTCTCAAAGTCGATGTCAGGCTTTCGGCTGCTTCGGTTCTTGATATTTGGTCCATTACTTACATTCCCTGTTGGGAGTTTTTCATTGTATCCGCTTGAATTATTTTCTTGACATTTAAAAAGTTCGGAACGAATCTTGAAACCTTGTTTAAATTTACAGCGACAAACAACTGTCAACTAATGGCGGGAAAATCCAATACGATTTTTTTTCACTAGTGAGTTTTCGTCGTTCGCGTTTGTGATTGGACGAACGACGTTTTTTCACTAGTGAGTTTTCATCGTTCGCGTTTCCTATTGGCTAATGGATTTTATGTATCATTTATACGCAATCGTTTTATCGTGAGTAAATCTCAGTACTTATGTAATAAAATTAGCATCAGTGGTACAAGAATGTATAAGAAATTTTGAGTAAGTATAAATAAATAATTTTTGTTTTTTATGCGCATGCGCATTAAAAAACAATGATAGAGAACCGTAAAATGTTAAGACTGATTCCGCTCAACGTTCGAGCAATAAGTGCAAAAATTAATTACTAAAAAACTACTCATAGCACGGTAACATTTTGAATACTATTTGAAACATATCACTTTAATTCACTTCTCCAAGTGACCCCGCAATTAAATTCTCAAGCATTCTCGAGAAAATTAATGTCAAACCTCGTAAAAAATGATAAAAACGCACGCCATTTTGTTTTGAACTGACATGAAGCGTCTTTTTAATTAAAATATGTAATGACTTCTCTCGCGGGGTCAGCTTGGGAGCTAATTTATCGATAATTTCTTCTTAACTGTATTCAAAATGTTACCGTGCTATGAGTATTTTTTTGGTATCTTAACTTTTTGCACTTTTTGCTCGAACGTCCAGCGGAAATCGTCTTAACACTTTGGGCGTTAGTCAAACTTCGGTGTTCCCCTGGGATTTCCCGAAGTGACACATCATCACGAGTGTTATTTCGTATCGTCATCGTAATCCATCTTAGGCCGAACATTCAACAGTCATAAAGGCCATGATGCAGTGGACTTCCCAAAGAAGGGAAAATTTCAACCCTGCCACTCTGAGGTTTTCAGAAGAGAAGAGAAGATCAGACAATAGATAATTTGTGGAAACGTTTTTCTGTGAATGAACTGAACGCCAGCTGAAAAGTGGCCAGTGTGGGACTGCATGCCAGAGTCTGCGATCAATAGCGAATATCCAAGTCAACTTCTCTATACCTGCATTGACCAATTTTTGCTGTGACCTTTGGCTTGGAATTGTTTCGGGAAATCGTCATTGAATGGCGCCAGGGACCAAGGTAATTAGATTTCTATTGTTATGTTTATTACCCGACTTTTCGATCGGCAGGTACAAAACGCAGGTCACAGGTCCAGGTCACAGGTCACAGGTCCAGGTCACAGGTCACAGGTCACAGGTCCAGGTCTTTTCAAACTTACACATTCCCTTAATGTCAATTGTGGCCACTGTAATTATTTTTTTGTCGATTGAAAATAGCGGACAGTGAAGTTACGTGGTAAATAGGCGTGAAGCGCGGAAAATGGGTAATATAAGAGGCTTTCGTTTGAAAAAAAACACGACGATTGTGCTCGGCAACTTTTGAGCAACTTTTGGCGTTTGGAGCAACTTTTTGCAGTTCTAGCAACCCAGTCGAGCAAGTTTCACCTTTCTGAGAAACTTTTGAGCAAAATATAGGTTTACAGCACATATCAAGCACGACTAAAAAGTGAACAATTTGATAGGAAACTTCAATTTATGCGAATTTATTGAATGCATATGTTTATCAACATACAATTAACATACAATCAACATACAATTTAAAAAAATTTGAGGCTTAGGTAGGGGTACATTTTATTAATATTCACACAAAAGCTTCTCCGTTTCAAGGTCTTCAGACTTATATTTACTCTTCAACGCAAACCGGAAAGCATGTTCGGTGCACTTATGCATGACTATGACATAACCGGAGATGAAATAATACAATACAGAGGATACGTGACATCAGTTATTACCGGTATTCCAAGCTTTACACTCTTCCCCCATACCAAGAATCTGACAACTCGGCAGCTTCACTCCCTGTGACCTGTGACCTGTGACCTGGACCTGTGACCTGTGACCTGCGTTTTGTACCTGCCGCTTTTCGATTATGATGATCGAAGCTACTCTGCTGGCAGGGTAAACATTGTCGTGTATCTTTCAGTTCTTTAGTAGCAGGACACTTTTGGTCTTTTATAGTTTAAAACGTACAAGCTTTTGGCTCGAAGCACAATAACTTATATTTTAGCGTAAATTTAATTTGTTCTATTTTATCGTCATCAATCTCAGCGAAATATTCGTTACATACATCCCACTCCAAATGAAAATAAACCCTGTCAAAATTGCCTGTCAGAACGACAACAGGACGATTTTCTGGACTTTTTATTGCTAGGAAAGCAAAACAAACCGGCCTTCGATCGATAAAGAACGAGTTCAGTTAAGGTATCAGTATACCCCAAATTTGACCATTTTGCAAGATTTTACTTTTTGTTATCTTCAGATAGATTACATCAAGACCTTTCATTTCCAAAAAGTTTCACGAAAAAAGATTGCTTCTAAAGAAAGTTATGAAGAAAAAACGATTCTCGCCATTAATTATTTCCAATCGAGAGCCGTCAACAGTTTGTCAACATGTACGTACAAAAAGTCACGTAACATGAGGGCCGACGTGTTTGTAGATTCACCCGAAATTCGAAAGCCGCATCTTGCAATGTCCGTAGAAACATAACAGATTGTGTCCGCGTTTTCAAGTAAGAATATACCGAAATGCGAAATTGTTCGGTACTGAATTGAGCCGAAGCGCTCGTCTCAACCGGGTCTCAAGTGACACCGGATCGCATCACTGATTAGGACAACTTGAAATCGCTCGCGGTTGCATATCCATGTGGGCGAATATCCCACAGAGAGGCTAAATGAAGGGAAAACTGAAGCCATAAAACTCTTGTTTTACTTGTAGCACGATCGGTGAGAGGATAACTTTCTTCTCCTGGCCATAAGAAGCGCGCATTTGAGGTCATTTGTATTCGATACGAACTCTGTTGTTAATTAAAGTAAGACGAGCCTTTTCTTTATCGATCAACGCATAATTATTTTCACGCGTCTTGTGTATTTAATCTCATCAGACCGGAAGAACATGTTTTCCCCTGTTTCTCGAAAATAAAATTTCATCGAATGAAGCGCGCGTTTCGAGTTCGTTTGCAACGAATTTTCAACCTTTTTTGCTGAAATTTGGGGAGAATGTTCTCCAATAGTCTGGCAACAAAACTGTGTCGGGGAATTTTATTTTTTTCCCTCCTTCGAAAGTTATGAGTATTTTCGTACAGAGAATACGTGTTTTGTCAACCTTCGAAGTTTAACTGTGTGTTAAAAGCTAACCAGACAAGTAATCAAAATTCCCCGACACATTTTTTTAGAGAAAGGTGTCAAGAACACGTAGCGATGTTTTTCGCTTTCTCCCGTTCAATTTCGACCGGAAACGAACTTGATTTGTGGACCGATATACTTTTTGAAATTGAGCGCTTTATTCGAAACAGGTTAATTTTTTTACTTCAAATGAATACATATTCGTAATCTACAATTCTTAAGCTTTCAGGAAATATATACTTTATTGGGGTTTTTGTTAAACGTCCGACCGTAAAACAGCGCCAACGCAGGATGGTCATTTGGGGTATACTGATACCTTAAAACCAATGTTTATGTCGCAGAGTTCGAGACATGTTAGAGTGCTGTGTAAACAACAAGGTTTTATAAGTTTAAGTTTATTTGTTTTCATTCTGATTTCTTGCACTTTTCTTGAATTTATAGTTAAATCTCTATTTAAAAAATGCATTTCTTTCACTGTACATAGTTTCTTGGTAGTTTACCCAGGGGCCCGGAGGATTTTTTCTCTCTTGTTGAACTTTTGAGTCCTGACTTGAAATTGAGAAACCCCGGAAGCGGCACTTCGATGTTTACATCCAGGCGCCGGTGATTTGATAAATGCGAATTTTGTATTGACCTCACTCTACAGAGAGAAATTAAAATCAGCAAATAAGTGAATCTGTATATATAAAAATACAGACGCAAAACTTCTCCGTTAATTAACGGCGAAATATTTCATCTGTATATAAAGATGCACCTAAAACTTTGCCTCCAGACGGACTTTCACGGAAATCGGTCAAATTTTCCAAATGACTCAAAATCGAAGAAATATAATTTTATAGGGTGAAAATCTAAAAACGTTTGCCTCCGGACTTCCATAGATTTGGCACTCAGACTCTATTTTCAGTTCCTGGATCCGCGTTCTAATGAGAACCCGGCGAAAACAAGTGTAATCACACAATTATTAAGAGACCTAACCTGAAATATTAAACTTGCCAAAACCTTACATCTGGACTGCAAATTTTTTGCCAACTATGATTCCTTTCATATATGTTTAACTAAGAGGCAAGAATTCAGATGTAAGGTTTTGGCAAGTTCTTTCAGGTTAGGTCTCTTAATAATTGTGTGAAATTACAATAATATCAGAAATTTCTACGTCCCCTCTTTCTTAAATTTGTGGATCCGCCCGTGTTGTGTTCTTGGGCAAGACATTTAACCCACACAGTGTCTCCCTCCTCCCAGGAGTACAAATGGTTACCAGCAACAAAATGCAGGGGGGGTGGGGGGGGGATCTGCTATGGACTAATATCCCATCCAGGAGGAGTAGCAATACTCCTAGTCGGCTTCATGCTACAGAAAACGGGATACGCCCTGACAGCGTGGGTCAGTTTGGCCAGAGTGCAGCTTAACCTATTGCTTGCACAGTATACAATACACTTGAATATTATTTTAACTGAGTGAGCATTCATTCTCCAATTTAATAATTTTACAGCATCCATTTATTATCCAAAATGGCCATATGGCTGAATTGATTATTTAATATTTATTTTTGTTCAAATGGTAAACAGCTTCCAGTAACCAACCCCATTATTAGGATCTATTTGGAAAACCCATACCTTAAGGAAAATTGCATTCCCACCGGATATTCCCACCGGATTTTTACTGCAAATAGCAAGTAATTCCGTTACCATAATGTGCCTCATTCATACCCCTGCAAATCTCTCTCCTCCGCAGAGGCTCATGGGAGAATCAGCTGAACGAAGTGAGTGCAGGCGCGAGAAACCCAGAGAGAGCGACGGCGGGAGCCTCTGCCAGATACCACACCCAATATGGCCGCCATCCGGGGGAGGCAACTTTTTATCAGTGTTCCTCACCGGGGGTACGGTGGTGTATGTATAACTGCTGTATGTCAGTAAAATTGCGGTTGCATCAGAATCTGTTCGGAAGTTTATACGCGATGTACAAGTAGAGAAATAAAACTTTAGATGCATGGAAATCTGAATATGTTTTGTTGTGTTCTGATGGGTTGATCTACAGAATTCAACATTCTCGAGACCCGCCATGTGGCGATCAAGAAATTCAGGAAGCAAAGGATTCCCCGGCGACTGAAACTCTCAACAACCTATTAATTCTGTCCCAAAAGAAAAGAGAACAAGTAAGCTTAGTTTTCCGGCTATGAAATGTGTTTTATTATAAATCTCTACGTGTTTAAAACGTTGAGTGCAAAACTTGCGATTCAAACCAAAAGCTGTAAGCTTATTAAGTTAAACTAAACGCTAAAATTAAACGAAATGCAACCAGCAGGAATTTAAGACCAAAAACACGAAATACAAGAAGAACATTTACCGACAAGAGACATCTCTTGGAGCGAAAAGTCAAGCTCTTCCACCATTGTTTCCAAAGAATAACACACTTGCAAGACCACCCCCACGGGTTTCAGGAGGGGCTTCGCGATCAATTCGGAGACCAACATTTAGGCTTTTTTTTAGTAAATATGAAACCTCGTCTTAAAAAATACCTAGCGCTGATTTTTGCCAAGTTTCAAGCTGTCAAATTTAGTGAGGGCTGAGAAATCGTCCAATGTACAAGAAAACGACAAAGATGTCCAAGAAAACGACACAAATCTGGCAGAGGCTTGCCGCTTCGTTGATCCGCCAGTTACTTGCGCCTGCAAACACCACGTTCAGCGGATTTCTCCTAAAACCCCATTGAGCCTCTGCGGAGGAGAGAGCCTGCAAATAGCATAACTTGTCTTTATTGGCACCAAATGCATAAAAAACAAGTACGCATTGCGGACCTATTTTTATCTTTGATACTGGCAAAGATACCACAATCAGTTATCAGTTTGACAAAGTGCTGACAAGTGAATAAGTGGGTGTATACATGTTTATGACTTGAGTTGATTGTTGGTATGTTAATCTGTTATTCTAGTGATATAACCTCTCAGAGCAGAGCTGTCTTGTGTGATATCTTGGATGATGTAGCACAGGTAATGTGTCAATAAATAATATAATAATAATATTTTAAATAAATAAATATAATAATAATTGTCCCATTGTTCTAAAGCTTTCTATTGCTGATTGCAGCCTATGAAGATGCTAATTATATATATAATTCAATGAGTCAGAGGAAACGGGCAGTGCATGTCCACCATATTTAAGGCACCTTCCTTAAGCTCATCTATTAGTGATGAGTTCAAATGTGGCTAAATTAAATTTAGACTTGAATCTCGGCTAAAAATCAGTTTTGCTCCAAATCATAAGTTGGTGTTTGTGTAAAAGTGGTTTAGGGGTTTGAAGTCAATATTTCTTTACTGGTTTGAATACTAGGTGATTTGTTTCTGCTTTCAAATTTCCCACGTGCTGCCATGTTTGTTTTCACAAAGTTTGATGGGAGATTATGATGTCAGTGTGTGGTCGTGCATTTTCAATATGTCGACTAAAGTCAGCATTGCGTGAATTTAGAGATACATGTATGTACGTGCTTCTAATGTGTATTAGTAAAACTCTACTAGTATACTAATGCAAACGAGACAATCTGATTGGCTGAGCTACTCATACACTATCAGCCATTAGTGTGCAGTGGCTGGAGGTCGTCTACAAAATTGCAGTTTCTTCTCGTTTCTCCGAAGTTTCAGAAGAAGATTTAGAGTTAATACTAGACAATTGTTATGATTTTTACGCTCTCAATTTCTATGATGTGATAGTTGATTCGGCCTACGGCCTCATCAACTAACACATCATAGAAATCTCGAGCTCATAATCTAATTGTTAATTATGGCTCAAAAATATACTGTTCTACCGTGAAATATTCTTCCATAGTCCGTATTGAAATCTCCGACCACTAGTGACATCACAAATTACCATAATGAAAGCATGGTGGGGAGCAGGATAATTAAATGGAAAACCAAACACTTCGCATTCAAATGACTTAATTAAAACCCCAGGACCAGAGAACCATTAAGTATATGTCAACTCGCCTGACACTAAAACTGTTTTTCAGCCGAGATTCCCTTTAATACTATGTTCACGCTTGTTTACGCGGTAATCATGCATATGAATGAAACATGTTTCACTATGAAAAGTGTTTACATCAGGCGGTGCATTGATTGAGCACGATTGAAACCACATACCTTTCTATCTAAGCCAGACGAAATGCATTAAACATGGCAGCACAGTGGAAGTGAGTGCTCAAAAGGGCTTGACAAAGTGTGATTAAACTACAGAATGAATGCAACAGCAAGTTGTAAGAATTATTAAGTTTTTGAAATTGCATATAGAACCAGGCATAAAACGTGTTTGAAATGGACACCTTCTGTGAACAATGCAATATTTTTTACAAACATGTTTCTAGGGGAAATGTGTTTCTTTTATGGCAAAGAGCCCAAAAGTGTGACCACTTTTAATTAATTCACATTCACATTCTTCCATGTGTCCAATCAGAAGCTGAAGAATAGCTATCCTTGGCTTCTGATAGTATACATGCACGAAAGACTGTGACAGAATTAATTAGAAATGGTCACACTCTTGGGTTCCTTGCTGTAAACATGTTAACCGTAAACATACATGTATTTTGGCCTAGTGGGAATGCAGTATTAGTTAGCTAGACTCTATCCAGTGCTGGTCAGCAGCTTTCACGGTTGCTCACAGGGGGTTTGCAGGAGCATCACAATGTTTTATGTTCTGGCAGCTGTGTGGGGACATGCAGTTTGTTACTTGCTTTGAGCACTTCTCTGCTCCCACTCCTCTACCATTTTGATCTTGTGTAACCATATAATCATCATGGCTACTTGGAGAAAAACATTTGCTTCACATGTCCCAAATTTTAGAACTTACTTCCACTTACATGACTGGCGAGTAAAAGATCATAGCATTGACTCGGTGGGAATTTGAATTATTGAATCTCTGAGTGTATCAATTTGGAGAGAGATTCCCCAGATCCCCCTACATGCTCACTCCTTCAAAACATTTTGAGAAAGTTGGCCAGATGAAATATCTGCACTTGGTAGACTCTGATGTCATGCACTTTTTGTGTTGTGTTACACAAACGCAACATGTTAGTTTATGTGGAGCTTTTGTCATGGACTCACTCGATCACTTGGTCATGGCACACTCAATCACTCGGTCATGGCACACTCGATCACTCGGTCATGGCACACTCGATCACTCGGTCATGGCACACTCGATCACTCGGTCATGGCACACTCAATCACTCGGTCATGGCACACTCAATCACTCGTCATGCACACTCGATCACTCAGTCATGGCACACTCGATCACTCGGTCACGGCACACTCGATCACTTTCTCCTAAGATGTTTACTTTTGGAAATTTTAAAGAAACGTATGGAAAATTAAATTATGAGATTTTGCTTCTAACAACGCTTCAAATACTTCTGCAACAGCACAAGGTATATATATTTTTCTTTTGTGTCGCGGTTTCCCTTGTGGTACTTGTGCAGAAGATGCATGCGTGTAGCGCCCAAATTCGGAATATAATCACCAGAAGCTCTAATTATTGACCTGATTTTCTACAAGTCACTGACGAGATTTGCCCCAAATCAGGACATTTTAGGGAAAAGGACAATCTCTATGACTAAAAATAGGAAAATGTATTGAAAAAGCGAGTAACTTAAATTACATTTATGCGCCAAAACCACAGTCACGAGTGCTTGTTTTCTACCTATAAACAGAATGCATTAGCCGTGCCTTTCAAGCTTCAAATTCTGTTCAATACAGAGCAACAACAACAACAACAACAATTTTTATTTTGCATTTATAAAATTTAGGTTACATTTTTTGAATAAATTATTTTAATAGTAGTTCGTAATAGTATTTGAGTAATTAGCTAATTATAGTAAATGCCTAGAGGTTAAATGAACTGGAGGGTTTTCTAGTTAACCTCTAGCATCCTCTAGCCTCTAGCAGAGGCATTTCCCTAGGCTGTATGAGCTGAAATATTTCCTGAAGTTTATCAGCGTATAGTTTATATAATAGGAATCGCATCGAACATTAAATATTCGGAAAGCAAAGACGATCGAATGTCAAAAGGCAAAATCACTGTTGCAAAATAAATAAATATGACTGTGACCTTTTGCGCGTTATTCGATCACTTTAACTTTACACCGTACGTGCGTTATAACTCGACAATTTTTGGCCTATGATGTTAGCTCTATTTATTGACCTGATTTCCTACAAGTTGCCCCAAATCAGGACATTTAATTTTAGGGGAAAGGACAATCTCTACGACTAAAACAGCAAATATATTGAAAAAGCGAGTAACTTGAATGAAATGTATGAGCCAAAACCACAGTCATGAGTGCTTGTTTTCTGAGCTATAAACAAAGCAGAGAATCATTAGCCGTGCCTATCAAGCTTCAAATCAGTGCCGTAGCAAGGGTAAAATAAGTGGGGGGCCCCTGAAGCAAGCGCCAAAGGGGGGTGTGGGGGCATGCCCCCCCAGAAAATTTTGAAATCTAGAGGCTCGGAAATGCTATTTCCAGCGTTCTCCAAGAGCTATTTGTGATTTACGCGTATCATGAATATATTATACTTCCTACACTGTCTCAGCAAACCAATGCACATTGAAAAAAGTATAGCAACGTCAATTACAAAATAAAAAACCGACTGTCTCTGTATCTTGAAACCAGCAAATGTTTCACCTGTCAGAGACTCAGAGTTATCACAGTAAGTTCGTAGTTGCCTTAGAGGCAAACATAGACTTAATCGGCAGGTCATTTTTTGGAAACTTCCCAAACAAGTGCTTGCGCTGCTGGTTGTCCCCCACAAACAAATTGGCGACCTCCACGATGTCACGATTTCTCGTTTGTTTTAATTTTTTGGCTGTTCAATTTTTGTGCATCACCCAACGTACGGTAAAAAAAGAAAAGTTCCAAGCACAAATATGATTTGGGGATTGAAATGGATATTGTAGTTTATCAGGAATGATCCCGTCCGGAATTATTGACATCTTGTTATTGTTTCAAACCTCTGGGATATGAGATTTTATTTTCAACATTTTATACATGTCTGTTTTTACTTTTGGGGTTAAAAAACTGGGCCCGGCCCTACCCCTTGATACGGCACTGCAAATTATGTTCAATACAGAAGCATTTCCCTAGGCTGTACAAGCTGACATATTTCCTGAAGTTTATCAGCGTATTGAGTTTATAACAGAAATCACATCGAAAATTAAATATTCGGAAAAAAGGCAAAATCACTGTTGTAAAATATTGTATAAATATGACTGTGACCTTTAGCGCGTTATTCGATCACTTTAACTTTACACCATTATGATGTGTAACGCAATGCGTGCGTTATAACTCGACTATTTTTGGCCTGTGATGTTAGCAAATTGAAATTTGAATCGAATCAAATTGAGTCAAATCAAATCGATTATCGTAACACAACATGGCCTAAGGGGCCCCTAGTATATAATATACATTCCACTTAAGGTGACTCCCTAGAGTATTTACAAATGACCTACACTAACTGACATGAGTTAGAAAGGAAACCACAGTTATTTTGTCTTTGATTTTTCGTTCCCGATATTTACCAGTAAGGAAACTGATATAATGACAGTTATTTATAGGTTGTTACTTTTTTCGTGGAGGTCGTTGCCATAGCAACATAGCCTCTAAAAATGGCACATTTTTGCTATATTTTGTCTTTATTCCTTTTTTTTTTAGTTTCTTTCGGTGAAATTTCTGTAAATTTTGCCATCTTATGAAACTGAGTTTGCCTGGCATTTTGGAGCGGAAAAACCTTGTGGTTTTTCAGACGATTTTGCCAATATTACCTCATTTGTTATTTTAAACAATAAAACTTACTTGCTCTGACAAATTTCTTTAAAAAACGGTCATGTGATAGGTAGCGTTTCTGTCTTGAATTGTGCAAATTTTCACAAAAATGTACCGAAGGAAATGGTTAATTTTGAATTTTTGAGCTATTTTTTTTTTCAAAAAAAATAGCTTCTTAGCTGTCGTATTGGACGATGTAGCGAGGTAAGTAGGTATGTATGTTTGTCCCACCAATCAAAATCGGACTACCATCAACAACACTTAGTTCAACAACCAATGAAATTGCCGTTTGTAAAGCTGCATCAGAAGAAGAGCAATTTTCGGACTGCCATCTTTGTTTGTGTGTAAAGACCGGCATATAACTAAGATATCGATCCCTTCGAGAAGACGAAGGCAACCTAAGCTGGTGATTAACGGCGAAAAAGTAAAACGTAATTAGACGAATGGACGCCGATTCAGGACGCAGTAAAGAGAAAGAACTTCGATCAATCACGAAGGAATAAACATATAAAGAAGAAGAAATCGTGGTGTTACGGACACTGAGACACTCGAAAATTAAGACCTAGTATCCTTTGTATGGTTACTGTTACATGTTTGTTCATTTATTAGATTTTACCAGAAATGTCTTTTATTTTATTTTGTTGAGAATTCCACGCTAAAGTACTTTGAATATTCGAGGGTTTGGTGATGAATGACCTTCCTGAATACCCGCGCGCTCTGATTTTCTTTTCTTGCAATGCCCAGTTGTTTCTGAAGATAAAAATGTTCGGTAAGAGTTTTCGGTCACCGGCGGTTGGGAAAGAAAGCTGGGTTGCGATATTTGGTTTCTGAATTTACTCAATGGAAAAAAGATGCTTCTGGTAGGATTTTGAGTGTTCTTACCCTTTCGGCCGTCTTTTCGGGCGAGATGCGAAGAGACACGATATAAATTTTGAGATGTTGTGAATGTTTTATACGCACTGGGTATTAAACCCGACAGAAAGGAAATGCTTTTAGGATGCAATAATATTCATGATTACTTGTTGGCCAATTGAATTAAAATTATTGGCAGAGATTTTAACTGTATCGAGAGCGAAAGTGATAGACTTGGAGGAAATTTAGTGGTTTCTATAAGCTTATGTGGATTTGCGAGATTTGTGAAAAACACACGGCTGCCAAACTCAGTGTATTTAAGCTTAATAGTGGTAGATAAATTCTTTATTGCTCAGAATGTAGTGGATAATCGACGATGAAGATTTTTTGTATCAGGAAGCATTTTCGACTATTTACAACTGGTGGGATTTGTTGAATGTTTTGAATGAAAAACAAACAAAGGTTCGCGCAACAAATCTGTTGATTGAAGCTAAAGAGGTTCTGATCAAAGGCGATGATTCCGTCCAACCGCTTATTAATTAACGGGAGAGTGAGCTTCAGGCTTCAGGCTTCAGGCTTTTTTTCGAAGTGAATCGGCTAAAACCCGAAGTTCAGTGCTCAGTGCTCCGTGGATTGAAACGAAATATTTTTTTAGTGTTGAGTCAACACGCGCTCTGAAGAATTCTGTCAAATCTATTTATCATGTTTATTATATAAAATACTGCAGGTGTTGAAGTTTCTTCCAAAAAGATATTGAACAGGGTCATGTGGATTTTTACCGTTATTTATATTCCAGTGAACAAGTTGAACTTGAAGTGCAGCAAGAGCTTTGAAAATGCTGTTTACTCATCCAAAGGAATATTTATATTTATACGAAATTACTGAAGCGTGCGAGATTTGTCAACAGGCAAAACATCGGGCTGTAATCTCGTAGTAGTATTTTATTTATCCACATATTTATATGGATGAGCTCGAAGCTCGTTGAAATACAGAATAAGACCGATGTTTTTTTACGTTAAATTTTCACGTTAAATTTTGTTATCTTTTAGGTCAATTTTTGTTTGAAAAAGGTCAGCGCGTGTTGCAGGGAAGCGTGACGCTTACGTTTTAAACAGGATTACCCGAAAAATGAAAAGAATTGGCGGTCAGTTTCGTTGTGAAATGTCGCTTAAAAAATCTGTTCTAAAGTTTTAGCTAGTCGTTTGTCTAAACTTATCAGACTTGTTCCATCCCAGGACGAACTATTTTCGATAATTTGTTTATTGCGTGACATTTTGGATTATGTAAATGTAATAAATGAGACTGCTGTATTTTTGAGCTATTTAAGCGGCCCATGCGCAGCGGCCGCTTCAAGAAATGCACTTTTTTTTTCGTGTCGCTAGCCTTAGTCCTCTTCACGGTTGACATGATCTTATCGCATCTCGGTCTGAAATTAGCCAGTAGAGAATTTCTCTTCCACATTCTTTCTGTAGTGTCGTGTAAGTGCGTAGATGTATTTAGTTTATTACAGTAATCGCATTGGAAAAAGCAAAGACAAATGTCCCATAGCAGTGAACAGTGGTGTTGTTGCTAAATGTGCTAAATTTTGTTTTGTGACCTTTTCTCGTTATTCGATCCTACGGTTGACATGACGCAATCTCTGGTCATGTAAAGATGATGCAATAGAGGTATTGTGCTATGAGCATGAAGCAATCCGCATTGGGATTTCTCTTCCTGATCGCAGTTACGATACCCCGTGGTATATGTTTTTGTAAACGTGATTAGTGTCCTTGGATTAGTGGTATTAAGATAAATTAAGGTATGTTTTCAAATGACTATTTGTCATTAGTTGATGGCATTTTGATATATATTTCAGTTTCTACACAGTAATCTTAAAGTTAACCTATGAAGTCTGGAATAAGCTTATTAATCGTTTGTTGTGAAAGGTTTTAACATTCACACTTTTCCTACAAGAGATGAATAATTCAAATACTTTCTGTCTAGAAATCAAAAATGTGTGCATAAGAAAAGTGATTATTTTTGATACTAATCTGTGAAGCTGAGCATCTTAAAGTTAACCTATGAAGTCAGGAATAAGCTTATTAATCGTCTTTTCCTACAAGAGATGAATAATTCAAATACTTGCCGTTGAGAAATTAAAAATGTGTTCATAAGAACAGTGATTCTTTTTAATACTAATCTGTGAAGCTGATCATGTATGTGCTGATGCAGAGTTTCAGAATGTAGTTGGATAACAAACAAAAAGTCGTCTTTCTTACTTTAGCAGAAATGAAACTTGATGACTTGAAATGACACAGGGAGCAGAGGAGTCGAATTGCGTTACTGCATTATTCGATCTTGTTATTGTTTTCTCTTTGTCGTCCCAGCGGGCACGTATAAAGCCGAATAGATCGACTCACAAAGGTCATCGTATAAAGCATATAAATCGAAACTCGAAAAAGTCCAATTTTGATCCTCTACTGCCTGTGGAAAATATTGAAAATGTTTACATACGGTAGCTTCCTGATCTCAGTCTTTACATATGGATGGAAACGAATTCAAAAAAGCACCACACACGACATAAACTTTGTTGAATCATAGAAATCAAGATTACTATCTGTCTGTGATCTTTCTTGAGCTTGTCACAAAGTTCCCTTTTGTTGTTTGAATCGGAAGTGAGCTATCAAAATAATCATTGATAAAAACAACTGTTTTATCAACTGCCACGTATTTGAGTTGTATTTTAACTAATCAATCATTTTTTGTTCAATTTATTAAGCGGCCGATGCCCTATATGGGCATCGAGCCGCTTCAAGAAATGGACGTTTTTTTTTCATGTCGCTAGCCCTACCTCATTAAACGAACGATAAAACTCGGTCCCAAAAACATAACAGTTTTTCTTACACAATTCCACAGCATATATGTCATTCACAATTTATTTTCACGTTGAGCGAAAACACATCTGTGCCCTTGTTGATTATGATGCAATTGACATTAGCTAAAGTTTTCTACACAGTAAACTTGACCTAAGCTCAAACTTACGCTAGCCAAAATATTGCATCACCCAGTCACGTTTTTCGTCACGCAGGTTCGAAGTTGACTCTTAGATTTGGCGGGAGAACCTCAGAGTAAACTGACCGAGGGGGTGGAGGGGTGCATTGTTCTTTCTCCCCTCAAGGTGAAATTGGCCCGGGGGGGTTCTCCCAAAAAATTTGGGTGGGGGTGTGCCGCTGGGCTATAACAACCCTAATTTGGCGAACCTGTTCCAGACTAAGGGCCTGTTTACATGGAGGGAGGGTGACCCGGGTTCCCGGGTCACCCTCCCTCCATGTGAACAGGCCCTAAATGTTGAAAAAAGATACCCTATTCCGGACGATTCTTAACAATTTTCTTTCTAACCCAAAAGGCTAAACTACTAAGCAGCACTGCGAGTTGTAGTTGTAAAGCTTTTTTAACACTCCTACGCGTTTCTTTTCGTCTGACTACTTCATCTACCCTATGCCAGAGTATCAATTACCGATCTTCATGCCAACTCCTGGGAAACTGATACCCTGATACCCAAAAATGCCTTTTGGTATACCCTGTTCCAGACCAAAATGCTCAAAAACCATACCCTGTCCAGCTGCACGTTCCTATATAGCGAAAATAAAGGAGTGCCCCCCCCCCCCCCCCCCCGGGAAATCGGCCGCTTGTAATCCCTTCAGGGGTTCTTGTTTTTTTAGAAAAAATAGCTTCTTAGTTATCGTGTTGGACGATGTAGTGAGGTATGTATGTATGTATGTTTGTCCCACCAATCACTAAATCGGACTACCATCAACAACATTTAGTTCAACAACCAATGAAATTGCCGTTTGTAAAGCTGCGTGGTTCTGAGAAGAAGAGCAATTTTAGGACTGCCATCTTTGTTTGTGTGTGAAGGCCGGCATATAACTAAGACATCGATCCCTTCGAGAAGATGAAGGCAACCTAAGCTGGTAATTAGCGCCAGAAAAGGAAAACCTATTTGAAAGTATCAATGGACGCCGATTCAGCACGCAGTAAGAAATGAAGGAACAAACATAAAGAAGAAGAAATAGGGGTGTTACGAAAACTACGACCCTTGAAAACTAAGACCTAGTATCCTTTGTATTGTTACTGTTTATATGTTCATTCATGAGATTTTACCAGAAGTCTCTATTATTTTCCCCGGTTGAGAATTCCGCGCTAAAGTAACCTGTACTTCGAATATTCGAGGATTTGGTGACGAATCATGCCAAACAGAATTTGATTTTTGCTAAACACGCGCTATTGCGATGTTTTGCTGTTGAGTGCAGACATTTTCACGTGAAGTGGTAAATTCGTGAGCAGATACTAGTATTTTGAAGAGAAAAGTTGAAATATGCTTACGCAAGTTCTCTTGTCTTCTTGTTAATAGTTGACTTTCGGTAAATCTTCTTGGGTTGATTTTATTCACAGAACTTTTTACGTTTTATGATCTGCAATGTTAACCATTTAATTTCGGTAAAACAGAAATGTATGTAATGTGATACTTTTGGTTGTAATGTAGGCGTGTGTAACCTGATACTTTTGTTTTTCATGCAAAGGATGTAACCTGATACTTTTGTTTTTCGTACGCTCGTGATAATTGAATTAGTTCTTGTTTCTCAGTTGGATAAATATCTGCGTGTTGAATAAAATAAAATCTTTTCTCTTCGATTTTATCACAAGGATTTTCAATATATGGTATTTATTTCCAGTTTGGTACAAATTTGCTGCAGTAGAAATATGGATATCGAAAACAAAATATAATTTGATACACTTGTTTTCAAATGTAAATTAAATTAAATTACTTGTAGCTTAGAGCCTAAATTTGAATAAAAATGATGTTTTTCTTTGGATTGAAATCAAGAAATTGTTTTCCTTCAAGGTACTGTGACAATTTGCAGTTCTTGGTGTTCTGCTATGTGAATTGTCATTAAATTTTAGCATTTTGTATTTGATTAATGAATGCATTACAACATGTCAGGGTCAAAGGGTCATCAATCAAATTTACATGAATATTTTACGCAGACCTTTAATTATTATACGATGATAAGGAGTACAATTTACTATTTAAAACAACACATTGTACTGGCACAAATATTTCTTGATGAACCACAACACAAATGGTTAATGTTTTAATACCTAAATATAATACTTTTGTTGACACTTGTCATGTGTAACGCAGGTTTGTTCAATTGTCACGCATTCATTAATTTCCAACTGTTTCTTTGCCTGTTTCTTTCCAATAGTTGACTACTATAAAATAAACCCAGGGTGGGGTAGGCTCAGTCTCCAGCTGTGGGTGTTTCGGTGTGCCCGCGATCCTCTCCACCTGGATCGCGGACTGGGGGAGCATGGGTAGCGGACTGCTCTGACATTCAACCCTTGGAGTCTTTGAGTTTGACCAGTCAGTAACAAATGTAACTTTTCAAAATGTTTGGAAAATATTCTTTATCTCAAAACACCAATGCAGTCCAATCTCTCATGTTACGCTTTTAACATCCAAGAACTGCATTATTTTCTAATCGACGACACCAAACGTTATTTTCAATTTTAAAACTTAAGGTTACCGTGTACCTTCAGGGGTGTCTCAAGTCTAAAAAATGTAGCGTGTCCGGATTAAACTCCAGATACCTAAAACCCTATATCAAATTAAAGCTTATAGAGCTCGCTATCTAAATATACTAACCATTTTGTAATAAAATGAATTGTCGAATTTTTCGCGATGTCTGAATACGAGGGTCCGAATCAGCTTTTGAAAGCTACAACTCTGTGCGAATGATATATTTCGCTAATTTGATTTGTTCTCGGGTTTCCGGACCCATAGCGCTAAGAAAATGTGTCGGGGATTTCTCATATTCCCCAATTGCAGTGCCTGAAGATACAGAGCATTTTCTAAATAGGGTAAAAATGGCTCCCAACGAAAAAGTTTTCCGAAATAAAAAATTCCCGACATGTTGTCGTTGTTTATATGTTAATCTAGATACTGTCCAAATTTGAGGTCAATCGCTCAAATTCCCTTTGAGTTGTAACTCTTTAAGACGCCTCTATCGGTCCGAAATAGATTTTGAGAAAACAGCGGGAGAAGTATTCACACTCCACTCACACCTCACTTACGGTAAAGTCTCTCGCACTGTATTTCTCCGTTAATAATTATCGGATTTCCATAGAATTTTCTTTATATGAAAGGTCATCATGTAAACTACATATCTAAGCGAAAAATGTTTTTTGGACCAATTCTGCCCTTTGAAGGTATATGGTAACCTTAAACCACCCAAGTAAAATTAATAAAATATAAAAAACGTTTGAATATTCTCTGACTGGAAACATTCGATCGTCCATTGAATATAATCAGTGTCCAGCACAAAATTGTTTGCCGGGAAAACAAGCCACAGTGCTTGATTTTTGATAACTTAAAATACACTAGTGTTGTTGTATACTAAAGCATAGTTAGTAGAGAGGACATTGATCTACAGTTTCCAATCCAATCTTTTCATGATCCATAACACCATTTTTTACCACTCCAAAAAATAGCTCTTGCACGCATTGCGTGCCTTTTTGACCATGCTGACGTCATAAAAATCAGAAAAACACGCGCGGTTCGAGGATTTTCCATTGAGCACGCGCAGATTACTAAAGCTTTCGTCAACAGCGCACGCTCGGTCATAAAACTATAGGGGGCCACCTTAATATATTGAATAGATGCAGTAATAATTTCCATAATGTTGCATTATTTCAGGATTTTGTGAGTTATGACAATGCATTCCAGTATATGATGCAATTTCCACTGTTAAAGATGCAACATTATCGAGTTATTGTAGGAAAATTACACAGCACATTACAGATTGCCAAGGTAAGTGTTGTATAGCCTGCGAGCAAGCTCTCTTGGCGTTTTTGGGGGGAAAAGAGAAAGAGCGGGGGAAAGAGAGCTTGCACTAATGTCTCAGAATTTTGAATGCCGCCCCTCAAACCCCCTGCCGTTTCCAGCTTTTGAGCTGTCAAAATTTGGTCAATTGAAACTTCGTGGTCGTCTCAATTTTCTACGTAACGCAATGCCTTGTATTAGATCTCACATGCTCGAAAGTCGTTTCTCGAAAAGTACTAAACGGGTCGAATCGAAAAACATCTCTATCGATAGGGGTTTCAAAGCGCAGGACAGCTAGAATATTTGTTCCCCGTTTGTTAGAAATTCCGCTCTGAAATTTCTGTTGCAAGATTTTGCATATTTAATTACAAAAGCCAGTGTGTAGTATTTCCCAGTATGCTACGAAAAATGTTGTTTCTCCGGAACTACCGTACCATTTGACTCGAGAGAGGTCTCTTTGGAAAGCATTTTCAAAGCGCTGAACAGAAAAAATATTTAGTACGTGCCCCTTCGAAGTTTACTTCGAAAAATACCTGAACTAATTTTTCTGCATGAGTGATAAACACTAAAGCGTCATGTTTGCTAAGAAGACGTCATCAATTAATTAATTTCCACCAATCAGCATTTCACGTCGATTTTTTGAGCGCAGATATTCAAAACTCTGAGACATCGTTGCAAGCTCTCTTTCACTTTCCCGCCTCCCCACCCCCACCCCCCAAAAAACCCCAGATCGCTTGCTCGCAGGCTAAGTGTTGTATTAATACTGTTCTTCAATAAGGTTAATATGCAATGTGTTCCTTATGATGATGATGTGTTGTGATGCCTGTGGCTAGGCAGTAGAAATCTTCAGTTGATGATTGTGTTTTTTTACCATACACCTCTTTCATAAATGGTTGCCCAGCAATTTTTTGTCTGGCAAGGTTTTCAAGGATATTGATGCTATTACATTACCAAGCACTGCAAAATATGTTATCCTGGGAAGTTTGAGCGTTTTTGCTTTAACGACTACAAAGTTGTGGTTGTTTCAAATTTAAAGGTCAAATGCAACAAGATTAGTTTTAAGTCAAAATAATAGGGAATATTATGAATAATCATATTCTTAAGTTTGAAACGATTTGGACAAAATGTCGTTGAGATATTCGACTTTGAAAACTGCCTTTTTTTCGCTTCCACAAACGGAAGCGTTTTGGGCAAACGTCGGAAAATTGTCGGAAATGGGAAGCTCACCACATATGACGTCACATACACGCGCGAGTCCACAAGAATTTTGCAGTTTCAAAACATCAACAAGTATGGTGTTTTGTGCTGCTTTTTATACCGAAATATGTAATTACAGAAAGGTACGTAGCTGTGAAGAACAGACGATGGAGTCTCGAACAGAATTTCACCACTAAAAGCAGCTGAAATGAGAAGCTACATGTATTTCAAATTTAACACAAAAACCATTCAAAGTCGCAACCGGGAAAATTTTAGGACAATCTTCATTCTTCAATACTCTTGAAAGCATTTTTCGAGTAAAACTGTTTCCTCAGTTTTCTACAATTTCATTTCCCATGTTAATCTAATTTGTGCATTCGGTCGGGTGACAATTTACAATTTTCATTTTATGCAAAGCCTTGACAAACTCAATTCAAGCTTGCATTCAATTTCAACGTACGGCACAACTATAAATTTATACTTGCGGAGAATTATTTTCTGGACTACTGGTATCACTTGGTTCTTTCTTGAATGAAACTTAACCGAAGGTTTGTTTAGGAAAAAGGAGAAACGAAAAGCAAGTGATTAAAACTAAGAAATTGAGTCTAAACACGGAGATTTGTAATTTAAAAACCGTAAGCTAGCTAGCGTGGGCAATGAAACTCAGGATTTCCAAAACAACAACAAACTCAAATTCTGTCGGTTAAAATCAAATGAGCACTCGCCTTTTTGAAGAAATGCAAGCTCTTTAATTCCACTGCGTAGTTCTCCATTCACGTGTCAATGATAAGAGAGCAATATAATGTGAGAAATAATTCAGTAAAAGCTTCTTCGCATCGACCTTCACACGTTGCTGAAAACACGCGCGAAAACAGCGAAAACATGCGCATGAAAACAAGCTCGCCACATATGACGTCACAAAAACATACATGTACATTCGTTTCCATTCCAAGCTCGGAAATTGTTGAATTTCGTACCTTTATAAGCATCACAAATCGCCCCAAACCAGCTTTTGAGGGTTGAGTATGATTGATGCTAGTATAAAGAACAGTTTTTTGCGACAAAAGAAAAAAATGCCAAATTTCGTTGCATTTGACCTTTAAGACCTTTGTATGGGAAATCAAAACCTGGCCTCACAAGCCTCGTTTTCATGTTTGTGCAAAAATTGAAATGCCTACAATTTCTCCCCAAAATAGGAAATTGCTGGGTGGCCATTTATGAAAGAGGTGTATGTTCCTTTTTAGTTCTAATTTGCTTGGGGCTATAAAGCCATTTGCAGAGGTTTATCCAGTCAGAATGAATGAAACTACAAGCTTCTTAAAGCTATTAAGAAAATGAACACACAGTTTTTCATTTTCAATCTCCTTTCACAGGAAAACATAGTGGACTGTGCAAGATTGGAAGAGGAGGCTAAACGATGGGAACAATGTATCACTCAAGATGAAAATAAGCAAGCACAAGCTGAGCGTACTCTGAAGTTTTGGTCTGATTGCCCTGCTAAAGTATCAGTAAGTTACCGCAGTTAACTTGAATTATTGTTAATAAGATTGTAATTCATATTGACAGAATTTCTCATCTTATTGATCAATGAAGCGAACACCATCAAATGACCACATTTTTTCAACTGAACTGAGTTTCAAATTTTGCTCATGTTTAATGTTGTGCAAATTTTTCCATGATTGTTTCAAAGTGACCGACGTGTTAAATATTTGCCCTGATTATCAAAAATTTAATATTGAATGTCAATTATGATACTGTAGTTACTGTAGTTTTACATAAAGTTTCTGTTTCCATTGATATGGATTCAACTAAAATAAATTTTTAATGTTAACACAGTCATGTTGTGTCATTATTGCCTTTTTATCTGATATGCAAATTATAATCCTCAATTATTTGCACTTGACGTTACATTGGTCTACTGTAAAAATTGGATTTAGAGCCAGTTGAGATGCTTATTACATTTTGGTAGCTCAAAGGGTGATGCTTATTGGAGACAAGGTGCTTATTTGGAATGGGGCACTTATTTTATTTATTACTTACCTTGATATAAATTTACAAATTGTATGAAGGTTAACTAATGGTTAAATCTGCTCTTATGGACTTAATTAATTAAACAAAGTTAATTGTTTTAAACTCAAAACTAACCTAAACTTAATACACTGGGCAATATTATTGGAAGATGGGAGCATATTATAAAGGTCACTTATCAGAATATGGGACATTTATTATAAAATCTCTGACGCTTACTGGAATAGTGACACTAATTGGAATAGGCGGGGCACTGCCCAGGGGATTTAATTTAGGAGGACACTTATTGGAAGAAGGGCGAGATCAAATCATTATGGTACATTATCCTACAAAATCTTTCACTTATTAAGTTTTTTGGACACGGAAAGAGCCTTTGTCACAATTATTGTGAATTTTCAAAGTCAGTCCAAGCATGTTTTGCTATGTTTGAACCACTTGTGCAAGTCTTCTATTAACATCTTCTTTCCTTCTAGTTTTGAAACATATTTTGTGACATGAATTCCAATATAACTTTACAGTAGACTGAGTGAAATTTAGTTATTTCAGGCTGCTAGAGATAAACAATTTGACTACACATTTGATTTAAAAACAGTTGTTAGTGGATGTACATGTATGGACACTGAACAGATGAAACACACTTAATTTGGTTCTCACGTAAGGTGTCTTGTGGTGCATTGAAAAACTTAATTTTGCCAACTAACCCAAGCTTGTTTTGCTCGAAGCTGTGATTTTCTGATGAATATTGCAAGATGTTCCATGGAGAGTACATGATTGAGAGCCGAGAATGGCCTCATTTGCATTTACCATGTAACATGTTTCATTGGGTGCAATTCTGTAATGCCTAGTAGTGTAATGGATATTAATAATATTATGAAATGGTTACTTTTTAGGAAATCTTTAAGCACCCTCACAGAAGGCTGTTAAGAAGCAGCAATGTACACAGCCTTTTTCCATCAAAAGGGACAAGGTTTTCAACACCCCTATATGTTTTATTTGATGACTTCTTTGTCCACTATCAGGTATGTTGATATTATACATTGTACAGTCATGCATGTTTGGACATTGACAAATAAGGGACTAAGAGTGATTATTTGTTCCTTAAAAGTTTGCCATGCATTGTCGTAAATTATTGTCATTGTGTAATGTCCTGCAAGATCAAAAACTTCTTCTCATGTTTTTATCTTGGAGGTGTGTTGAATGGTCTTTGCAAGCATGCAAGCACAGCGTTTTTCTTTGCGAGCATGAGTGTTGATAAAAGTTAGCCTTGCGAGCAACGAGCACTTTGAAAAAACTACCTTCACTAAAAAAGAGCATGTGAGCACTTGTAAAAATACGCAAGCACGAGCAAACCAGCACCCACTAAAATTTTGCAAGCAATTTGAGCAGAAGCCTCATTTTGCTAGCGCTTGAAAATTTGGAGGGACCCTTCAAGACTCGTTCTTGGGATGATATCATCATTGCAAGATAAAGGAGCGAGCATTTGTTTACATCTAAAAGTGTCCACACCTAATTAAATCATGAAAGTACTTTTTTGCATCAATTTGTGGTTTGAATTTGGCCCACTTTTATTCGCACATGCACCAAATGGCATAACTGTATGTGCACGTGGTAAACTCCAAATTTTCTCAATTCTTGTTTATTAATCACACATTTTAACTTTAGTATAAAACATATGTGAGAATTGGCTTGGGTTATTTCTGCATTAGTCAGACCACTTGTATTTTCTGCTTTGCCCCAGAGATGGGGTATTTGTTTGTTCCACCTTGACTAATACCCTTGAAATGGCAGCTGATACCTGCATAGAGCAATTTCTTGTTCTAATTCTGTAAGGTTGACCAGATTCACTACAGTCTGTTTCCTTTTAGTTCAAAGTGGTGCACAATAATTTCTCAGTACAGTTATTGCAAAGACATACGTATACAGATAATGTTTTATTAAGCTTATATAAATTCAGGAGTTAACTACATTTATTAGCCCTGTTGGATTTATATTAAATTGTCCTTGGTGTATGTAGAATGATTAGTTTGTACTGTTACCTTTTTATTTCAAGTCTACCAAAACCTTTCAAGCCTTTCCACTGGCCACTGTGTGGGCTGAAGGCATGGATAACACAGAAGGAGTCATGTGAGTTAAAAGATAATAAATCTATTTATTATGATTGAGATAAATATGTTTCAGATCAATGGATCAACCATCATCGTCAGTTACATCAAATTTGAGAATTATTTGAATAACTATTACTGATGACAACAATGCAAAGTTAGGAATACATAGTTACAATGTTATTGGAAATACCAGAAAACAAAAGGATAAATAAAACTGGTGAAAGTTGCTATATATATAAATAATAATATACTAAAAATGACATTATAGTAAAGTAAAATTAAATTTCAAAACATTAATGTTGCAAGGAAGAATGGAAGGAATCCAGTAAGGGAGAAAGATGGAGAGAGAGTGAAAGATAACTAATAGTTCACTTATTATGGTTTACAGACCTGGCTGTGCTTTCATAAAGTGATATCACTTTATAACCACTGAAAAGTGTCCCCTTCACTAAAAACCGAGCATGCGAGTGAACAAGTTGAAATTTCATTCGATTGGCTCAAATTGAAAATGTTGGAATGCATTGTTCCCGTTCTGCCCTGTTATTGGCTAAATTTGTCTGGGTGACCCCGGTTAGTTTACCCTTGCTATCGCTAACGGAATTTTGCCTGTAGGTTGAGAGATTATTTTTTCATTCATGCAGGAACAATGGTTGCTAAAAACAACTTCATTGTTCCAAATTTGCAGTTATCTTGCAATTAGGTCTAATGTTTTTATTTCATTGAATTAACCTCTTGGTTGCTGCTTGCATAGTACAGATAGTACAACTAGAAAATACATACATGTAGTCTCATTTACTTATCCCTCAAGTTAGAAGCAAAAGCAGATTATGTATGTCCATGTCACATTGAGAATGACTCTCTAATTTCTTTAGGAATGGCATTAAAATCACAACACCAGAAGAGACTTTGCTTGTTTGTGCTCCATCAACAGTCGACAAGGTAAACAATTTTTTATTCATTTTTATGTACGTTTCAGTAATGTGGGAAAACTTTTAAACATTCCTGACCAGTTGTTATGCAAGGTATAGTAATGTTGCACTTCATGCTACTGAATTTGATAGTGTAACTTTGCATATATGTATATAGGGATTGGTAGAGATTGGGTTTGACCAGGTAAATTTTAAAATATCCTTTTGAAGTTGCCCTGTTGGAAGAACATGGAACAATTCCAGAGTTCTTCAATGGTGCTCACAGTCCCACTTCACTTTTTTGAGTCCACACATCTTTTTCGTCTTTTTAGCACAGAGTGGAACAAAGTGGAACTCTGGGGTATTTGAATGGTTTAGGGAGACGACCTTCACTAAGGCAATATGTCTATATGTCTATATGTATCTATGGTGTAAACTAATCGATAATCAATTGATATTGATTAATCAAGCCATGAATTGGTTCGAGTTTGCGGGAGTTTCGAGAAATCGGGAGTAAAATTATAGGGTTTGAGTGAAGCAAATGCAAGGGAAACGGCTTTTGGTTCGAGTTATCGGGAGGTTTGAGAAACAGAGGGTTCAAGAAATCGAAGTTCCACTGTATTTTACGCACTTTTTTGCTGGTTTAGTTTTATTTAAAGTAAATTGCTTTTCGTGAAAGAAGAAATTGTTCTTTTCTTTTAATCTTTCAGGTTCTATGAGTGAAATAGACTATACATTGAAAACGTTTTTCGAAGGAAAGGCGCTTGAATTGTCAGTCTTCACTGCGTAATTTTGAAATATGCAAATTCAGAAACTACCGTAGTCAAATTTCACGTCATTTTCGATCATCCGGGTATCGCAATTCTTTCTTGCCTTGACAGGGAAAACTTCTAAAATAACACATGTCTAAAGACACGGGGTTGGAAAACAAAGTAAGTTTACTTTTTTAAACATGAGTTATGCGAGGGAAAGTTTCCAATTTGATTGTGTCACGTAACATTCTGTCTGTCACGCATTGAACATTTGCAAGTCTATTCATGCCCAGTGAATGAAAACTCTTTTATAGCTCTATGAACTAATAAGTGGAATAATTTCCTTGTAATATTTTTTCTGAAGAACTAAGTAGCTATTAAAGTTTCTTTTCTAACGGTGAGACATCCAGACGAGAGTGAGCTGGCGCGTGAAGTCTTTGCGGTATACCTTTATAATGACGAATTTCTTTTTTTCCAAGTGCGATGCTTTTAAAGGAAGCTAAAGGAATTTTCTGTTTCCCGACGTGAAGTTATACCTTCACAGGATTCTGTACCTTTGTTGACAAGCGGCAAGCAAATCCAAGGTTCGAGTTATCGGGAGGTTTGAGAAACCAAAGGTTCGAGAAATCGAAGTTCCATACACACTGATTACAATCTTGTGGAATGTAAACAAACCGCTGACGAAACCTTTCGCGCACGTACATTCGCAGACTTTTTGTTGCTTGTTTAAGTTTTATTTAAAGGTCAATTGCTTTTCGTGATAGAAGAAAGTATTCTTTTCTTTTAAAGGAGGTCACTCCAGAAAGCGCATTTTTTTTCTCACTACCATTAAAAAGTATATATGAAGATGAATAACTGACCGTAGTTTGAAGTTCCAAAGACCCTCGTAACTTCGCGAATATTGCCTTCAAGTGTGTTGAAAAATTTGAATTGACCGCCGCCATTTTGAAGACTACTCAGCAACCTGGCCGCATAATCGTGACGTCAAATAGTCCAACCTAAATTGGCGGGAAGCGCTGTGTGATTTAAACACAGTTGTTGTTTGGTGTACCTTCGTTCGATGTTTCGAGTTCACAATGCGGCCTCTTTTGCAGTTCCAAACTGTTGTAACAGATCACAAAAGAATAGAAGAGGAATTATATTTCGTCGCTTGCCGTTAATTGAAAAGATCTTGCCAAGAAATGCTGTGGCTGGCTAGTTAAACTCGGCCGCGATAAGAGATTCTTGCCAAAACCGAATACATTTATGTTTCTTCCAACCACTTTACGGATGACTGCTTTGAGATTGATTTTAAGTCAGATCAACTTCTCACTGGTAACACTATAAAAGAAATCAGAAACCTGATGCTGTTCCGACAATTTTTAAACACGAAAAGAGCTAAAGAAGCAAAGCCATGAAAGAACGACAAGAGGTTAGTTTGTCAGTATTTCGCAATGATTCAATTTAATTAAGGCGCTGTGACACTAAAAATGTTTCGTGCAACTTGTCTCGCAATTTTGTTAAGCCGCTGCGAGACAAATTGAAAGAAGCGTTGCTTTATAGTGTAACACCGAAATGCTGCGTTGCCGCGATCGCTTCGAAAATTAGAACTTGATTCTGTTTCGTCGAACGGGACAATTAATTTTAGGAGGTCGAGCAACGGCAAACAATGAAATATAATTCCTCTTCTGCCCTTTTGCGACCTGTTACTGACAACAGTTTGGAGCTGCACAAGAGGCCACACCAAAATCACACAGCGCTTCCCGCCAATTCAGGTTGGACTATTTGTCGTCACGATTATGCGGCCAGGTTGCTGAGTAGTCTCCAAAATGGCGGCGGTCAAGTCAAAGTTTTCGCCACACTTGAAGGCAAATTTCGCGAGGTTATGAGGGTCTTTGGAACTTCAAACTACGGTCAGTAATTCATCTTCATATATACTTTTTAATGGTAGTGAGAAAAAAATGCGCTTTCTGGAGTGACCTTCTCCTTTAATCTTTCGGGTTCTATGAGTGAAATAGACTATGCATTGAAAATGGTTTTCGAAGGAAAGGCGCTTGTAATTTGTCAGTCGCTGTTCCACAATATAGGCGAGATACTCTGAAAACAGCGACCTCCGAAAGTCAGTTTCTTCACTCTTGGAACAGCAAGAAAGTTTTTGCCATCTGCTCTAGTTCCCTTGTCACAGCGCTTTTGAAGGAGGCCGGACAAATAGATAGGAGCGATACCATTGATACCTTTAAACGTAAGAGTTAATATTTTGAACTCGATTCTTTGTTTGATTGGTAGCCAGTGGAATTTTTTAAGCTCAGAAGAAATATGATATACATTAAAAGGCATATTAATTTATTGATGCATCGAATTATTCATGAGATTGAGCCCACGATACGTAATGGTCACCTGCTTTACCCATGGTGACGGAGTTGGAGGGAGGGGAGGGTGGGGACTCGGAAGCAGGAGGTGGGGTGTCAGTGAAGAAATACGCCTAGGAGAGGGGAGGGTGCGAAGGTTCGGGCGGTCTCCAGGGTGGATTCAAACAAAATGGCTTCTCGAAGAAGACGGTATATTTCACTCCAACCCGGGATTTCACTCCTTCGAAATGGAAAGAATTATCCCTAAAGAATACTCGAGCGCCATAAAAGATATTGGGAATCTTACGAATAGAATAACCGCCAGCCTGCAAACCCTATGAAATCACTAAACGCCCCCAAGATTAGTTGCGCTTGGCTGCTTGACCTCTGACACATCGATGCATCCCCAGGAATCCTTGTCCTAAATTTGGAAACATTCCCGGTAAACAATCCATTCATTATACGGTTGCGTGAAAGCGTAGGGAAGTCTGTTTGTTTCTGCAATATATAGCAGCCTCCGGCTCCAGTCTAGTTTCAGTACGGTGCAAGAACAAATATACGTAGGTTTTGCGATGAGTGTTTATCGTTCATAAATCGGCGCTTCACGCGTGCTGGCTCTATTAAATCTGATTTTGTTTGCATTTGTGTTCGGCCATTCAAATCTGTCGAATTGTGAAAGGCTACGAATTATTTCCACATAACATCTCAAAATATCGAAAGGTTAGTAGCAATGTCGTTATTATTGGTTAAAATTAACAAACTAACGTAAGTAAATGTAAGTAAATACCTTTCATGTATCGGTATTTGTCTTGATCTGGATTTTAACTTTCTGTAGTATCTGTGAGCATCTGTACGATCAAATAATCTGTTTATTTTCCCATGTTTTAATTTTGTTTTCATTGATTGCGTAGCGCAGAACCACCGATTTTATGCCAATAACTCTGATGTATGCGTATTGCAATTTAATGCTTTCTATAGTTCTCAGGAGTCTCAACATTTCCCCGCTATTGTTCCTTTATGTTCTTGAATGAACGAGACTGAATTTAGTCTCCATTCAGTATTACTATTTCCTATTAGCCAGATAGAGTATAACTTGCGAAGAATTGTGTAGTCACTACTAAAATTTATCGATGAAACCGCCTCGGGAACCACGCGTGCAAGACTCTTCTTCACTGCCATAGTTCGCCGTGATATGATTTCTTTCTTATACATCTGCAGCTGAAACTGAACAAGTGTCTAAAATTAGCGTGTCTTTAGAGTTGATACAAGCAAAGCTATTGTGTCAAGGTAAAATTGAAACAACTCTCTCCTGAACTTGACACGATTTATTTACTATGTTGTTCCTCTTGATTTGTCCTCTGTTGTTCTCCTTCGGGTATTGTGTCTTGCACTTCTAGTGGGAAGAGTAGCTGTAAGGGACGTTGGATCCGATTTCCATTGGCAAGTTTAACTTGAGCTGCACGGCACAGGCCACCTCTTCCTTCGATGAGTTTCTCAACGTGAGCCAACCTCCACTGACTCCTTGGAAGGTTCTCTTGAACCAGAACAATATCTCCAGTCTTGGCAGAATTATCTTTCGTCGCCAAAGGTCCCTTGACACGTTTACCATGAAATTCCCTCAGGTTCAACAAATACTCTTTACGCCATTGCGTCCAAAACGTTGTCATTATCGATTCATGGTACTTGATTCTCTTTGACAGTTCAATTCTTCCAGAAGATGGTGCTTGACAAGACGGAGGAATGTACAGGGGGTCAGCTTCTTCTTTTTCTTTGATTAAATTTGGCAGAGAAGTAAGTCTATGGCCACAGAGAAAATGTGCTGGTGTGAAAGGCGGGTTGTCTTCAATGTCTGGGTACAGGTACGTCAGCGGACGACTGTTCAGAACAGCTTCTACTTCAGTCATCATGGTAACGATCTCGGGAAGTGTGATTGAAGCCTTGACTAGAGATTTCTTGAGACATCTCTTGACCGAACCAACAAGTCTTTCATAAAAACCTCCCCACCAGGGAGCTCTTTCTACGATAAACTGCCAAACTATTCTATGATTTGCCAAGTACCGCTGTGTTTTCTCTGCTTCCAGAATCTGAGTTGACAGTGAAGTGATTCTCTTACTACCATCTTTAAAATTCTTCCCATTATCTGAGATAATTCTTTCTGGAACGCCTCGCCTGCTCACAAATCTTCTTAACGCTCGAATGAAGGCTCCCGATGATAGATCCTCCACAACTTCTAAATGGACAGCTCGAACTGAAGCACAAGTGAATAGCGATATGTACACCTTCGTGGGATTCTTGTCTCCTGAAGAACTCTTGACATACAAGGGGCCGGCAAAATCCACTCCCGTTGTATTGAACGCTTGGCTTTCTGCTACTCTCGATGGAGGTAGAAGCGGAGAACTTACTGTCCGATATGGAGGTCCATCAATCTTTCGGCAAGTTACACACTTTCGTAAGAGACTTCTCACAAATTGGCGTCCACAGGGAACCCAATACTTCTGTCTTAGTTGTGTAAGTGTTTCTCTCACACCATTGTGCATAACTTCTAAATGAGCAGCTAGAGCAATCAACTTGGTTAGGTGCTCGTTTCTTGGCAACAATATAGAAAACTTAGTTTCATCTGCAAGGGGCGCATTCTCTAGTCTTCCACGACAGCGAATAATTCCATTGTCATCAAGATATAGACGCAATTGACGGATGAGTGGGTGAGTTGCTTTGGTGTCTGTCCCAGAGAGATACTGTACTTTGCCACCGTAAAATCGACTCTGTGTGGCCTTTATCCAATAAACCATGGCAGTTGATCTTTCTTGAGCTACATTTGGGCCAGTTCGGTGATCCTGTTTCATTGTTCTACAGCTCTTTATGAAACGAAGAACATAAGATGTAACTGCTAAGAGACTGTTCAAGGTGCTGTAGCGTTCAGGATCAATATTATTACATTGTACAAACTTGGACTTGAATTTCCTGTAACCACGTATGTAGCCTCTATGCAACTCTCCTGTATCTCTGGCTCCACGAGATTGACAGATCTGATCCAAACAGGCCATGTCTCCACAGATTCACTCAACCAACCAGGGCCTTTCCACCAGATATTGTGTTCATCTAATAAGGTACCAACAGCAACTCCACGGCTAAGAAGATCTGCTGGATTGGATGCAGATGGACAGTGCCTCCATTGATGCTGACTCGTCAATTTCTTTATTTGCTTCAATCCGTCTTGATATGAACAAATCTGGCAGTTTCGTAGAATACAGCCAATACAATACAATCTCGGAATCGCTCCATAAGACTGCTTCCATCAGTCCAAGTTTGGGCTCAAGCTTCTGAGTAAGAAACTTGCACAGTCGTGCTGCCATCAATGCTGCCAGAAGTTCCAAGCGAGGCGTCGTCTGTGACTTCAGGGGGGTAGTTTTACTCTTAGCCATCACAACAGTGGTCTGTACGCCAGTTTCCAGTTCTGCTTGGAGATATGCTACTGCTCTGTACGCTTTCTTACTGGTATCTCCAAACATGTGTAACTGTGCTCTGTCACATCTTGAGGGAAAGTAAGGTCTAGGAATCTGGATGAGTGGAACGACCTTCAACTCTTCAAACCATGTCCACCACTGAGGTAAGAGTTCCTCTGGCAGTTGGCTGTCGCAACTGATTTTCCATTTCCATAATTCTTGCAACATCATTTTGGCTTTCACAGTGAATGGCTCAAGCAATCCTAGTGGGTCGAACAACTTGGCAGCAATGCTCAGGACGCCTCTCTTGGTAAGCTGATTGAGTGCGTTAGTTTCTGACACAAGTCTCATTACAAAGGGAAAACTGATTGTGTCTGCATTAGAATCCAATCCTAAACCAAGAACCTTCGGTTTGTCAGTAGCGATGGTATTTTCAGTGGCTAACGTC
This sequence comes from Desmophyllum pertusum, assembly GCA_029204205.1. Taxonomy (NCBI): domain Eukaryota; kingdom Metazoa; phylum Cnidaria; class Anthozoa; order Scleractinia; family Caryophylliidae; genus Desmophyllum; species Desmophyllum pertusum. The sequence goes on along the minus strand of MU826834.1, from coordinate 1,377,598 downwards.
TTCTTCAATACACTTGGATTAGTGGTCCATTGCCTGAGGTTCATTTCAGATCATCTGCAACCCAATCATTTTCTTGCTTGTCTAAATGATGTCTTAGAGTTGCTCCAAGGAGAAAGGGCGAGGGAGACGCTCCAAACAGAACTCGACAAAATCTGTAACAGTCAATGTTCCCTTCTTCATCGATTGGCTCATGAAGGTTCTTCATCCATAAGAACCTGGTTGCATCTCGATCGACTTTACTTAGTTCCACTTGAAGAAAGGCTTTCTCGATGTCTGCTATCATGGCTATCTGAGGCACTCGGAATGTCAATAACACTGCACACAAGTCTGGCAGAAGGGATGGTCCTGCATGAAGACAGTCATTGAGGCTTGGGGCATCAGCTGCAACTCTTGCGGAGGCATCATAGACAATCCTTGTCTTGGTTGTAGCACTGTCTTCTTTGATTACAGGATGATGAGGAATATAGTGCAAAGTTCCAGTGTGATGATAAGGGTTTTCGACCCTTTCTATGAATCCCTCTCTTAACTGGCTTTGGATAATTTGATCATAGTTCATAAGGCGTTCTGGGATTTTCGTCAGTCGACCCACAAGTCCACGCAATCTCTTCTTACAGAGTCCCAGGTTTGAAGGTAGTGGTGGCCTATCTGACTTCCAAGGCAACTGGACTGTGTATCTTCCTTCACTCTCGTTGAAGCTCACTGTTTCTTTGAAATGCTTGAATACTTCGTCTTCAATTTCTGGGGGTTCTGAAATCCCGAGGGAATCCAACTCCCAGAATCTTGGAAGAAGATCATCTAACGTTTCATCATGACGCGTAGGCAAGACTTCAACTCTGTAGCAATACGCATGTGCAGTTCTTGTTCCAGCTTTACCGACCAGTCCTGATAAGAGCCAACCAAACTTGCTATTCATTGCCATGGGCCCATCTCCTTTGATTATCTCTCCAGTCACCAGTGATCCATAATAATCATTGCCAATGATGAGATCTATCTCCATCGGATCTTTATTCCTCACTGGATCTGCTAAATGAAGCCCCTGTAAATAAGGGAAGTTGAGACAATCATCCTGAAGGTGTGCAGATATGGGAGGCGAGATAACTGGAGACACCAAGGCATCAATGGCGATTTCGTCTTCTCCAGGCATGAGGCTAACTCTCACCACATCAAATTCGGACCTTGAACTTTTTTCAGAGCCAAAGGTGCTCACCAGTAGCTCTTCCTTGCTCAACGGTTGAGCTCCAATCGTATTGGCCAAATCTTTGGAAATAAACGTGCGTTGTGATCCACTATCAAACAGTATACGCGCTTTACAACTTCTTGAACCCACAGCAACGGTCACAAGTGCTGACTGTAACAAAATAGTATCCTGAGAAGTGTGGGTTGAACTGACGTGCGCAGATTTGTTAGGAATTGCCGCATTTTCCTCAGGATTGCTCTTGTTTACATTTTCTTCAGCAGGATCTCTCGTAACACGCGTCTCTGTTCCAATGTCTTTACAAAGCGCCACGTGATGCCTTCCATTACAGTGTGAGCAACACGTCTTCGAGCGACAGGTCTTCGAGATGTGATTTCTCTTCGGGCATTTAAAGCATTTACGGTGCTTACGAAGAAACTCCAGCCTTTGGTCATTTGCTGAGATGATCGTACACGATTCTGACGTATGGGGCCCATCACAAAAGGCACAGCCACTCTTAACGTTGTCTCCTCCCGACAAAGTTCCGGAAAACAAGGCACCTGCACTACTGAACTTGTCTCTTGTAGGCCCACCAGAAGAAGGTGCTGGAATCTCATCGCTGAACTGTCCGAGTAGACTCTTCTCCCTCGTCTCCACTTCATGCCGTAGATGCTTCCTGAGATCCTTCAAGTTCCAACTGGGTTCGTCCTGATTTCTCATCAGAATACGTCTCACTTCTTCAGGCAGCTTTTTCATCACAATAGGGATGAGTAAGTTTCCATATGATTCTGGATTAATTCCTAAGGATTCCAAATTATGTATGTATCCTTCACAAGTGTCATAAAGTGATCTCAGTCTCTTCACATCGCTTGTCGCCGCGGGAATTTTCAATAACGCATCCATGTAAGCGTTAATTAATACTTGCGTCTGTCCAAAACGCTCCTTGAGTAGGTCAACGGCTCTTTTGTAATTGCTGTCACTCAACGGTAGACCTTTAATGACTCTTGCCGCTTCTCCTTTCAATAACCCGCTCAAGTAATTCATTTTATCCACGCCGCTAATGTTGGAATTTTGGTCAACCGACGCTCGAAAACTATCCCAGAAAGAAAGCCACTCCAGGGGGTTTCCACTAAACGGTTTGAGAGTGATGTTAGGAAGCTTGACATTCGCTTCTTTCTTGAATTTGTAGCTTTCCGTTTGGTGTTCTGGCTGTTTCATTTGAGCTTTCGCTTCACGAAGGAATTTCCCAATCTTGTTCTTTTGTACTGTCAACTCGTCGGTGTATTCAAGAGTTTGCATAATTTCTTCTTCAATTTTATCTTCTGCTACTGCGAGTTCAATTTTCTGGTTCTGTAACAAGAGTATTCCATCCTGCTGCAAAGGCCTTCGAACGTATTCTCCAATGACTCCAAGTCAGGCTGATAGGACTCCATAATTCCACTTGCCGCTTTTACGGCTCTTGTACAATGTCCTCGATAAGCCGCCTGGATGCTCTTTAAACGCTTCATATCTTCGGACATCTTTGCAGTAATCCTGGTCCCGGCACCAATGTGTCGAGGTAAAATTGAAACAACTCTCTCCTGAACTTGACACGATTTATTTACTATGTTGTTCCACACAACAACCACAAGCTTGGTTGAAAACTGAATAACAACTTCTTATACTACAAAATTAGCATATCTACACATGCGCGCATGCTACATTTTCACGACTAAATTAATTCAAAACAGCTATGAAACCTTGGCGTCCGGCAAACCCATCGCTATCGAAGATGCTAAGGTAAAATGATCTTACAGTGGACAAACGACAACACGACAAGAACCAGCAACTGAAAGATCAGGCTTTTCGAAAAATATCCTCAAGCACCGAAATGGCTTCATTTTGCTCGGAGCGTAATTCACGCAACAACCCCAGCCCAACTTCTTCGAGAGCGGCATCGGAAATTTTGCTATCTCGCCGTTTGTTTTCACTCTAGAAATTAAAATAATTCTCGCGTGTGGAACGGCCGCACGAAACTATACTATTGATTGGCAGGTATCAATCTGTGTAGGTATCAATCTAGGGACCGCACCAATCAGAGACTCCGTTCGTGGGCGAACAGAGTTTCCCAAACGAACAATGAGTGCGTTAGGCGTATTATTCGCCCCCCTCCCCCTCCCTCCTCCCTCGCCTTTCTGCCTGACTCCTTCTCCCTTCGTCGTTCTTTTGCACTCGCCCCAAGCCCCCAATGTTTTCCTAATCCAAGATGGCGACTTATAAACACTCGATGGAATATTCAGCGTTCGCTCGCCCAAAATACGCCTATTTTGTAGGCTAACGCAAGTCGTGTTTACAACTTTCCCGGTCGCGTGTAGAATATGCACTTCCCAACTTGAAATAAATTCCTCGGAATCGTACATGGAAACTGTTTCCTGATTAGACGAGATAACTAGCTAATTGTAGCACTCCAACAACTTCAAAACGTATTGAAATAAAAGACTTGAAGTACAGTTAATGAATTCATGGTTTCGGCATTTTTAAATACCGGAAGTGAAAGGAATGACATGAATAAGGTCACGCTAGCTAGCGTTACAAGATCAGTGTTCTGCCGTTAAAGGTTTCAAGGGATAGAATGACTGCGAATGGCCAAAATTGCAAAATTGGGCGTTTTTCGTTTGCAGGTTGGGAAAATATGTTTGTTCTAAATTTTCTAAATAAAAGTCTTCAAGCGTTGTAACCAAATTTTCCTGAAGTCCGCCAGTAAGCAAGGCATAAAGTATAAAAGTGCTACACATCTGTGAAAAAACACTACAACTAAATCTCTTGTATCTTGAGAAGAATAAAGAAAATATTTATTAAACTAGATACAAACCCTTTTTGTCTCGTGAATGCGAAGGCAATGAACGTGTTATAGAATTTGGTGGACAAATTCAGTCGTTAGATGGGCTGTAAACTTCAATCATGCATATTAAATTCCCGAGTTGGCGCATAGTGCCTTTGATTTCCTTGTTGCAACATTCAAACGTCTTATAAAATCCGTCTGATCATGTGCATCAGTGCAAATTACATAAACCGTAATTTTAGTGCAAGACATTTGACCATATTCAATTGAACATGGCGCCTCTTCAGTTTGACCTAAAGTTATATACATGTCATGTGTAATCATGTAATCTCCCTAATAATAGGGGGGAACAAGAGTTTCAGACATTAATGTTTGCTCTGTTGCTTATAAATTTATTGTATGCTTTAGTCTTTGTATCTATATTAAAACATGTGTCCGTGACGTGATACTTATTTCAAGAGGGCACCTGGATAATACAGACACTTTTGCGTGTCCCTTTGATGTCTAGATATTAACCAGGTTCCACTGTGAATCTAGAAAAAATGCAGAAATACTTCAAATTTAATAAAGAAAAAAAAATGTGTTAGCTGCACTTAAAGAAAAGCTACAATGTATGTTCAAATAAATAGGATGGGATTTTAATTCTTGACTTTTCATAAAAACCTCCGGCAGTAAGCAAAAGTTGTGGAAACCAGTGGTCAAGGGTCAAGACTGAAGTGGTATGAGAGAATACATAGTATATTAGTTTACATTTATACAAGAGCAGATAGAACTAAAAGATTTGGATCTTCAAGGTTGAGGGTGCAGTCCATTTTGGATTTTTCTTGTCATTTACCTGTAAATGTTTTCTATATACAGTGGAACCCGGTTAATACGGACACCAAAGGGACATGGAAAAGTGTCCGTATTATCCGGGTGTCCGTATTAGGCGGGCTGATATAAGAGAAAATATGTGTCGTCGGGACAAACAAAACTGTCCGTAATAAGCGGGTGTCCGTATTAACGGGTGTCCGTATAAACGAGTGTCCGTAAAGCGGGGTTCCACTGTATGTACCGGTATGTACTACACTCTGCCCAAATCAGCACAGTCATACTATTACATGATGGTTTTGTGATACAAATGATACAATGATAGTACTGAAATTTTACCAGGAAAATCATTTGCAAGATGTCTCAAGTTTACAGATTGTCAATATTTCCATGCAATAATAATTTGGAATGTTACCACCAGACTTTGAGATCTCAAGAGATTGTCAGCAGAAGCAAATGAATTTCTATATTTGTAGATGGGTACATGTTACTATAACAACAGTTCTTTCAGTCCTTTTACTCGCTGGTACATGTTACTGAAACATACTAGTGGTACTGTACTTTATGAACATCAACCAGAGATTCTATAGCTACTTGAAGAAATAACACCGCCCTGAATTGTGCCCTACACTACCTTTGGAACTGCATCAAGGGGTTAGGTCTTGCCAGCTTCACCAGCAATAAGGACTTGGGAATTGAACCCTTCCAATGATGGCATTGGCAATTGTTTTGTGCAGTGATATATAGCTGGCCTGAAGGCCCTTATCATTAGGAGGAAGAGTGCAACAGTCTTAAGCTGCACAGCAATTATGTCACTCCAATGTGGGTGAGACTGGGGACCACTTTAGGATGGAATGCCTCAAGACAAGATTCTTGTGTTCTCTGGAATTGGTTTTCTGCCTTTTTGTAACATTTACATCATGTTACTATGTACTCTTGTCAGTTTTTCTACTTTACATGTATGTAGTTTATTTTCTTGTCTGTTCATATTTTGTTTCTACAATTTCTTGATACTTTCCAAAATAGGAAAAGGCAGTTGCAAGTTCAGACTATTGTTACACCATAAATCATCTGCTATCAAAAGTGACCCCCCACCCCCCCCCCCCCCCCCCCCCCCTTGCCCCAAACAATGTTGTAGAGACAGTAGGCATCCTTCTTCCAGGCACATATCACATTATATTGTTAAGGGAGGGGGGAGAGAGAAAGTGAGTTGAGACAGAAAATCAAGAAGTGTCCCAACACTTGTGTCATGAATAATAAATATTGTAGTACTGCTGTAGATACCTTGTTGTAGATACCTTGTCTTATATTCCAGGCAGATTGGTTGATGACCATTAATCAAGCAATAGCCAGTGTGATCTCCAAAACAACAACTTACAGGTGAGTGCAGTTATTATTGTGTGTTATTATTGTGTGTTATTGTGGATGTGCAGTGTTCCAATTTGTTGTTTTCTTTATAGAATTACCTTGTTGTTTCGCTAGCTGTAGTTGTTATAATAAATGCACCGTTATCAAAGACTCAACGTTTGTGATCCCAAGACACTCAATCCATTTATTCACAACGCAGATGACGGTGCATTTAACAACTACAGCTAGCGAAACATTCGAAACCCGGTGACTCATGTAATACAGCTAGGAACGACCTTGGATCCTTGAACTTCTTACAAGCTCGCCGTTACAAGTACTGAACTATTTGAACGCATGCAAATTACTAGATTTCGACTACAGTAAGTGTTTATGTAAATTATTACTAACGCGCACGTGCGCGGGGTCATGCATAACTATTTCGTCACCACACGAAACACTGCGCCCCCAACTTCCCAAGCTCGCACTGTTCCTCATTTTTCTCTGAGAAATGCTCTTTTGTTGGCCTTAAGAGTCATTAATTGTCCTCTCCACCTGCCGGTACTTATAAGACGATTAGCCCCCGTCTATTGCATGCGCCGTAAGCGCTGTCTGATCCATCACTGAAGTTCACCAAGGCAGGGTCGCCTACTGCATTTGAAGGCTTGATACATCTCTCAAACTTGATACTGTTCATGCCGAAAAGGTATGAGAAGAACTTGATCCAGTCCCTTTTGTACTCCTCTGGCACTGGATCGTCCCACTCTATCTTCATGTCGCTCGCCCACAGCTATCTCATCATGATTTTTGCTTGAACAGTGAACGGGCCTGCCAATCCAAGTGGATCGTAGACGCTATTGATCTGGGACAGAATCTTCCGCTTGGTTAAATTCACGGGAATCCTCTCTGGGATCTGATTTGGTTCTAAATCCGGTTCGGTGCGTAACTTCCTCTTTCTCTCTGAAAAGTTCAGTTTCACTTTGAAGCAAAACTGGTCATTGACAGGATTCCAGGCAACTCCGAGTACTTTATCTGTGGCGGCGTATTTGTTGTTGGGTATCACCATTTCACTACGATTGTCGGGGTCGCCAATCCTCACTGGAGTAGACTTTGAATCTGCATGGTCTAAGGACTTTGTGATGCAAAATATAATGGATGGGCCCCTTGCAGATCTCCAATTCCTCTCGCGTCAGCTTTCGGGCAACATTCCTGTCGACCATATCCTGTATCTGCTCTTGATACACCTTGGTGTGATCAGGATTTCTGGCAAGCCTTTTCTCTGTAGATGCAGACATCCCCAGGGCGGCTCCTCTGTTGTCTGGGAGATCCGCGGAGTCTTTGATCCACGGATATGCCGCGATCCATCGGTTCTCACCGCTATCGAACTCTAGGTTTTCTTCAATAAGCTGTAGCTCCTTCTCTTTCAGACTATACGTAATTATTCGCGCCAAGCGGACATTTGCCACATTTGCCTCCTCCTCCACAACGGGGTGTGCACTCAACTCCCAGGTTCTCGACAGTAAAGAACTCTTCGATCTCAATCCCTGACACGTGGTAATACAACCAGTCAAAATGCCAGGCAAGACTGCTGAGTTAAAAAAGTAGACAATCTGACAAAAGCCATTTGAAGCTCACAAATGTTTGAAACCTGTTTGTTGTAAGCTATTGAAAGCGACTATATTCAAGACACTCAACACTACCTCATGTAGAGGACTTTTCTTTTGAAACAAGGGACTGACTTGCTCAGCATTGCTCAGTTAAGTTGTTTAGTTTTCAGGTGCAATGAATTGTGTTTATAATGTGTCTATTTAACTGTAAACAGGAGTTGATTGGTAGTCAGAATTAAGGTTATTCCTTAGTATTGCATTGCGCATCCTTACTGCGCATGATTTCACACGTAATTAGCGCGCGCACATTAAGAAAATGGCAGCTTTTCCTTTACGGCTAAGCTCGCCAGAGAGATGAATCGTTGTTTTCTCGTAAACGAGTACGGTGACCTATCAATTTTTTCTCTTATTTTGAGTCTAGCAATCACCTTCTTTCTATAAAATAAATATAGACTAATTTCTATTGCAGAAGAATAAATAATCACCGGAAACGTGAACTTGGCTAATAAAAACGTTTCTGGAAGCTGATATTGTAAGGAATTAAGGGGTATATACAAGGTCTTCCTGTTCCTAAACGAATACCGGGACCCCCCTTTTTAGCGAAGAATGAGCTGATTGTTATGGTTGGGGAAAATTTGTTAGTTTATAGGTGTTTATAGGTGTTTATAGGTGTTTATAACTTTTCTTGGTAATTCCGCTGACCAGCGCATAATGCCTGGGAAATCACAACACTAAACAACACTGCGGGCGCAATATTTGGTAGTTATTGGGGTCGGGTGGGTCGGGGTAGTAGCCCGATCGCACAGGAAAACAAAATGGCGGATTGCTTACGATTTTTCAGGACGGTATTTCTCTGAATTTTCTCGTCTTACACATTTAAAAGATAGATCTTTTAGGAGTTCCGATGCCAACAAACGCATACATTCTGCAATTCTTTCGTTCCTCGGTTTGAGAAATGTTTCTTTCACGAATTTACATCATGTTTCTTTATACAACTTCATTGAAGCACCGGGAACAGGACGGTTCCAGCAGGGAATATTTTAGGCAAATGACTACGCATATTGCCGCGTTCAACTGATCTTTGGTAAGTACGGTAAATGTTATTTCTAAGTTTGATTTATAACAAAAATTAATTAAGCTAGCTTATTGTTTAACTGAACTAATCTTTTGATTCCAATTCCAATATAAAAAGTATTCAAACTTTTGTAATTTGGCATTCGAAGGTGTACAATTCGATCGATCGATCATCGATCGATAGGCTTTGAACCGAAAACAAATAAAATGTAATGTATTTGAATAAGCTTAAATATTTTGGCTGCACCTTTATGCTTGTTATTGTGTAGACCTTAAGTTTATTCATAGTTTATTTTCCGTGTAGAAAAGCAGGCTTCATTGATCTGAGGCTTGTGTTTATAATAGCATATATTATTATAAATTTCTCTGATGGATTTTTCTACTATAGTTGTATTAAGTTATATTGTATGAATAAAGTCCCTATCTAAATCAGTCTATAAACACAAAACATTCATTACCTCTATTACACATACTTATGAATTGTAGATAATATTAATTTTGCACTAAGACGCCTACATGCACCTTCACATCTAAAGCCTGGTTTTTACTTGGCATACAAGTGCAAGTGTCCAATAGTCCATTTTACAGTTGTGTGCTTAGAATCCAGGCCTATGAACAGAAGTAGGCTGGAGGTGACTTTGTTGTGATACAAACCTTCCTTCTTTTCAAATGTAAATTATTCTATTCTTATGTAAACTAGTTTCTGATCTCTATCATCTCATGGTCACCCCTAACCTCGCTTTCATACAGAGGCTTGGTTACATTTCACAGAACTGTAAAATGGTCTATTACATGTAAACTGAGAAGCACAAGGATGAAAACTTTTTGATTGTTCTACTTGCTCTTGCATTTCAAATCGGATCAAACTCCCCCACCTTTGACAAATTATATGGTGTGCGACAAATGCAGACTGCAGACTAAATTATATCCCTATAAGTATACTTATTATTATTATTACTTGGTTGTGTATTTATGAATCATTGATTGGCAAGTCAAATTCCAGAGGGTGGGAACAGCAATGGAGGTCAAATGCCCCTTATATGCCCAGCCATCCCCCTCCCCTTCATTAATAGGTTCATACATAAATACCAGAGTCAAACCAGAAATTGAAAATAATACTAATTAATAATTATTTCAAAGCTATTGTGTTTTGGTATGCAATAGTGGAACCTATAGACCCATTGGAGCTTCAAAATAATTCCATTTTGTCAGATTTAAGCTGTTTCCTAATATATACAGTGGAATCCCCATTTATCAAGCCTCCAATTCAAGGGATTTCACTGGGAAGGGCCAACAACTGCATTCAATGAATGTCATTAATATCAATTACATTCTGAGCTGGCTCATAAGAGCCTTTGATTTATTTCAAAATTTAAGTTCCCTTAAGATAAACAACCAATAGGCAAAGTTTGAATGAAAATCGGTTGTAAGTTCTATTTCGATGGAATGACCTTAAACTATAGTTAACGTGCATATGGCATCATTAAGAAGGGTTTAGCAGTGGCGGATCTAGGGGAGGCCCCCCCCCCCCCCCCCAGTGGGCGAAAATACTTATTAATAAGGCTTGAAGGGCTGGAAATACTTAAGGTATCAGCCACCCTTCAGGACCGTCCGCGCGCGGATCGCTGTAGCGTTAGTTGTTTTTAATAAAAAACCCTATAAACGATATATTTTTTAAAGTTTAATAATTCCAGATTATGGCTTTTTACTAAAAAAACGATAAACTTAAATGTGTTTTGAAAATGGGAAGCTTTGTGTAAAAGTACATGTCTTTATAAATCATGTTCCACTCCCTCCGGAAATAAACAGAAGAAAACGATTAACACCGTATTCACTTCTCAACACGTTCGGCTAAAGAACCGTGTCTCAGATTTTTGACAAGTGCGTTTGTTTTTCTTTTATTGGCAAATGAAGTTGGGAGTGACAATTAGTTAGCACTCCCTGTGGAAAAAAAGCTCTAGCTTTAAAATTAAAAGGAGTATTAAAATTCGCAGACACGGTTTTGTAGAAGAGATGTATGTCATCATTTTGGCCAAATTTCAGCCAAATTGGTTGAATGGCTGCCGACTTGGAGTTCAAAACGCACGCGTCGCTCGGAAAAATTTTCCTTCCGAGATAAAAAGGAAAATACATTTTTTGCGGCATCTTACCTGGAATGAGATTATGACACCTAAACGTCTATTCTGATCGATACCATAGAGGGATCAACTTTCTCTAACAATAGGACTTTGACAGGTAACATGTAACAGGAACAAACGTTCGTGTAAACACTCATAGCCAGGCGATAGCGAACAGAACGGCGCCTCAAATCAGATGAAACCGACAAGATCACAAAACGGACTGTGCTGTAAGAAATGAGATTAGCTGGGTAAGAAGTTCTTCTATCTTCCACAGTTATTTTGACAGGCACAGAATGAGAATATTGGAGTAAATAAATGCACGCGGGTCACACGCTAGCGACTTGTTCGCTGTTTTGTGTCGCAGATTCAATTCAACCAAAAATTAACTTTGGGTAGTATTTGTACAGGGCGACTTCATTTTTGCTTTGGATTTGATGGAAGTCACTTTTCCTTGACTCTGGAAGTGGTAGAGAAACCTTTGTCGCTCGCTGTGAAATCGGCTGCGCAGCGCCGACAATTATTGTATGTAATTGGATAATTGAAGATATGACTGAAATGTCAACAGCTAATTACAGAATAATAATGAAGGAAATCTTTCATGTTCAATAACTTTCCACAGAAATAACATTTCGAGGTAGAATTTAAATAAAAGCTCTTTGCGAGATCTACCAGAATTTCAAAAAATCGAAAATTTCACAAAATGGTAATTTTTAAGGGTGGCTGATACCTTAAGGCTTGAAGGGCGGAAAATTTGGGCGCCCCACCTTATCAAAAGGCCTGGATCCGCCACTGTTTAGTGCCATATAATTTGACCCTACTCCTTTAATATGACCATCCCATTAATACAACCAAATTTTTCATGGTTATATTAATGCGCTTCCACTGTAGTAGTCAGAATTTCAAATTTGCATTCCACATGGAATTTTACATTTTTGTCCAAATTGTTTTCAGTTAAATGGTTGGAAAACGAAAAGATATAGGAAGTTTTGTACATGAAGCTCCTCTCTCTGTTAAGCCTTTCTCTAATTAAGCCCCCATCTAGAACTTCAACTATGAAAGACGTTTAGATTTTCATCAGTTTCTGAAAACTCTAACTTTACAATAAAAATATATAGGTCCAAAAATTATGTTTACTTAATGAGATCTCAAACGAACATTTCTAACAATATACATTGTATATTACTTACGATACATTATGTTCAATGCATTACTTACAATACACTACATGTACTTACTTACATTACTTCCTTACTTACAGTACAATACATAACAATACATTAATTATTTTTTAACATCATGCCTACCACTACTTAGTTATCCCATCCTAAATGTACAAGTAACTTTGTCATTTTACCACACATCAGAGGCATTTCTGATTTCCAGAGTTTATGTAGAGAAAATGTGAAATGTTGATAAGTGCCATGTATTGGCTTGAAAAAAAATGTATAAGATTATGCAGGTTATAGTAAATGTGACACAACAGGTGAACTTTACAATTATTATTCAGTAAATATTACAAAATGTATGCCACTATTTACATAAAATAATGTATGTGAATAATATTCATTGTTGATTTTTAATTTCTGGGTCTTTTTTGAAATTCCTGATACACCTACTAGGAATATTTGGCAGTTGTTACTGTATATATCAGGCCCGTAGGGAGGGGGGTGCGATGGGTGTACACCCCCACCCCCCCCCCCCCCCCCCACGAGCTGTAGAGGTCCACCTATTGTGGACCGACGGTTCAAAAGAAGTGAAATAGTAGTGAAATAGTAGTGCCGCTTGTGCTCTAATTCGATAACTGGTGTAGTTTGAAAATGAAGTCTAAATCAACTGGTTCAACAATCGCAGCTTTGAACGTGTTTACATATCGTCTTCATCGACAAAGACAACATGAGCGAGTCATTTTTTTCATCCAAACTTTCACTCCTTTGGCTTGAAAATCTCTTTAATCGAAGGTCCGCAATACGTATTTTTAGTACTCTTTCATCATAGAGTTTCTGTTTGTCAAAAATCCATTTTGAATTTAACTGAACAGTTCCAGTTTTTACGTTCGGTTTTCATATCAAACTGCCTTCAAAACGCAAGAAATGAAGTCTCAGACAACTTAATCTTTCAAAATTTCCCGGACCCCCCTAGAAGCTTGCGCCTTCGGCACTCGTACGATTGGACCTTTGCTACTCTAACGCACCCCCCCATTCTAAATCCTGTCTATGGGCCTGTATATATAACACTGTTTTACCTTTACTAGGAACTAGAGTATTATTAACAGCACAAAACGTTGCTTAACTTTATCTTGTATTGTAATGTGGTCAATCCAAATGCAGGCTTGGAGTTGAGTCCCTCAATACAAAGACGGGAGGTCTAGCACCAGCTGTGGCTCGTGAAGCTTCTTACACGTATGAGCATGACGCTGTTTACCGTGGAGCGACTTATCATGGGATGTGGCTAAAAGGAAAGCCTCACGGACAGTAAGTTAACAAGAATTGATTTTCAAGGTTTCTTTTCAGCAAGAAAATGCTTAAGATCTTAATACACAACTATATTGCCAAATGTTTACCATTTTACTAGCCTGCGTGCAGACGTCTCCTATTTCCTTGCTTCATGCGGAAAAGGGTCGTCTGCAAAACCGCGTTCCCAATCGTGTTTCAAGCGTGATTCACTCTGAATCTTAATGGGTGAGGGGGTAGAGTCTGTTTTTCAGTGGGGAGCGGTAGGTACATGCCTGTATACTGAATTCTGATCATTAAAAGGGTTTGTTTTTAGCATCAGATCAATCTTGGACCGTCAATAATGTGTGGGTGAGGTTTCATCTGTTGTACTTAAATCACAATCAATTTTTGTGATTTCAGTGGTGAATTGCATTGGTCTGATGGTCGACACTACACAGGAGAATTTAAACATGGCTTACAGCATGGGTGAGTGAATGTTATGAACAGAATAAATAAATAGCAACCCATTGTGGCTTCGTCTCCTTGTACTGGTTAAAGCTTTAAGGCAATTCCTTAGTATTGCACTGTGCATGCATCCTCACTGGACATAATTCCATGCATGAGGCAGGCAGATATTAAGAAAATTAATGGTAGATTTTTGTTTCCAGCTAAGCTTGCCAGAGAGATTGAATCTTTGTTTTCTGGTAGACAAACAACACCTATCATTTTATCCAGATATTTTTAAGTCTTGTATTCACCCTCTTTCTTTAAAATGGGAATAGAACAATAATTCCATGTCGAAAATTATTTATCATCAGAAACATGAATTTAGCTAATAGAGCGTTTTCACTCACGTGATCTTTGGGCTATATCGTCATGGCAACCGGTTTTAGCCGCCATATTGGTGTTCCATCGTGACAATGTTTATACTACGCATAGTACATATTTTACGGGTTTTGGACGACTTGTGTATTCAGCTTACAGACCAAAGCAGTTTTATCGTATGGTGTTTTGTCTCCTGACAATCTCTGGCCAAAAAACTGTATGAAGGCATCCAAATCTCTGAAAAATTGAGCTTTTCCCTGTTTTAAGTGTGGTAACAAAGAAGGGAACTTTACGTCTGAGCGAAGAAGAAAATAGATCTCTAGCTGATTATTCAAGACGACTGTGCTGATGAAATTTTAGGAAACTACACACTACAGCAAAATATTTTTAGTCTTTTCACATGACATAACAGACGAATGGTCAGCAAAACTTACGGCGAGCGGCCGCTTTGTAAAACAGACAACTTTATACATAGTCGAACAATTGTAATTTCCGATAAAACTTTGAATAAACGGTCGCTATATAGAAGACAAATACTTCAAATGTTTAACTGTAATTTGATTTTCTTGCTGTAAAAAAGCCTACTTGTAAGAAGAGAACTTGAACACAAATTCTCAGTACCTCACGCAATATTTTTGTCAGCAATGAAATAACTTATAAACACAAAGATCCTTCTTTTACAAATTCTGTTGGAGTGGAATACTCCAAAATTTAATGTTCGGATAAAAGAAATGTTCCCTATTTTGTGGAAATGATAGTGTGGAAAGCTTAGTCATAAACCTGATAAATGCTGCGAAAGTAAATTTCAACCGGCTTGATGTTGACATATTTCATGAACAACTGACTTTGAAAGCAAGGGCAAATTCCTTTCGTAAAACGAACAAGTACGCTCAATAAAGACAAATCGGTGACTTCTAAAATACGGTTTAATGTTATCGTACCTTTTCCCTTGAATTGGGACAGGATCGATGCCAACACATGAAATGTTTTCGGAGTTATGGTCGTAACAATTGTTCACGCGAAGATCGAGATACTCCAAGGACATTTCCATCCCAATTTCATTCTGTTTGGCCATAATTTGAATTTCTACAACCTCAAGAAGCAGCCCAAGACTTCAATAACATCTCCAAACTTGAAAATGTTCTGAATATAAAGGCATTCATTGCACAATTTAACTCTGTGTTGTCAAGTTCTAGTAGACTCTTGACCTACGATTCCGGAGATGGAACACCAATATGGCGGATGTAACTTTCCCGCCAAACCGTGACGTCACGTGCAAACGCTCTATACTCATGAAAACGTCATTATGACCTCGACAACATGGCACAACAGAGACAAGTCGACTCAGTGTTGTTTGAAGATGTGTGCTTTGTCATGAAACACACAAGTCATTAAACTGTTCCTTATGGTTGATTGTTAAAGGTTTGCTTTCTCCATGTGTTATCATTCTGCTCCTTTGAAACTTGGAGTGGATGGCTCAAATAAATGTGTCTCTTGTGCTGATGTTGCAAGGAATTACGAGGAACCTTTAGCCGATCAGTGCTCAGGAGGTACAATGGCCTGATGGTTAGCACCCTGGACACTGGATCGAGTTGTCCAGGTTCAAGCCCTGGCTGGGGTCATTGTCTTGTGTTCTTTGGCAAGATACTTTACTCTCACCGTGCCTCTGTCCACCCAGGTCTAAATGGATACCGGTGAATTATCAGGGCAACCTGAGAAAAATGCTGGGGGATTACCTGTGATGGATGAACATCCCATCCAGGGGAGTTTCAATACTCCTAGTTGCTTCATGCTATGAAGTTAAGCACCAGCCTGATAAGTCATATATTAGGCAAAGGAATCACCTTAAATTCAATGGGGTCAGCATGACTCATAAAATACTGTACTGCAAACACTCTACCAACTGAGCTAGGAAGCTGCTGCAGGGAGTCAGTCAATAGTAGTTACACTTTTGTTTCCTTTCCTCTAATAGTTATGTACACCTGTACATATTATAAACACAGGCCCTTTAACTGAAATATGTTTTATCAGTCAGTGACACAAGCTACTCAGAAAAAAAATTCTGAGTTCTCCCAACAGAGTCAAACCTAGGACCTTCTGCACACCGGCTGGATATGCTCTACCACTGAGCTACAGGAGACTCATGGGAGCTTGGGCCATTTGACTTGGTTCAAATGTGAGAACTCAGAAATGTTATTTCTACATAGCTTAATTGTGTCACTGACTGATAAAACATCTTTCTCATATTTCTACCAAGCTTCAAATTCACCATCATTTCTTTCTTGACAAATATTGTAACTTGTTGGTAGAAAAAGATGCAGGGTTATTCCAATTCATATCTTATCTGTGTTGTGTATGTTTCTGGAATGAACATGAACATTACTGATCAGTAACAATGGCCTACAATGTACCATTCTTGTTACAGTGAAGGTGTTATGATTTTCCCACCCAACCTTTCTGATTATTCTGGAGAAAAGTATGAGGGTCAATGGGAAGATGGCAAGATGGCTGGTTATGGGAAATTGAGGTGAATTTTAATAATTATGTTAACAAAATATGCATACATATCACTTACTGATAAAATAACTTTATTATTAAATATATTTTTGCTGTTGCTTTGCCATGTAAGTTGGCTCCTTAGAGTTGTATGACTACACACATGCTGATTACACATTTAGCTTTACAGTTAGGAATCTGCATGCATGCACACATGGATGACACAAAAAAGTGTAAATTAAAGTTAACAGCACAACCTGGATTTTGCCTTTTGCATTTTAGCTGGATTTTATGCCCAGATATATTGCTGTTTAAACTTCCAAAGATGTTGAGTTTGTCAATTTCAGTACATTTTCCTTTGCTGATGAGATTCAAGAGAGTTTCCAATGGCCGTTCGAGCCTGAATTTTCTTCAGGCCTTCTTTTCAACTGCTTAATTAAGTTGAAATATAACTGTGAATATCTCAGTTTCTTTCGTTATTTCTAACTTGATAATGATGACATCAAAACATTTTGCTGTTCAGTGATTTTTTAGCTTATTTTTATTCTTAAATGCATATATCTCAAGTTAACTTGATTAATTAGTATATAGGTAATCACATGATTTCGAGTGCAATTTGGAATAAATAAGCACAAGTAAATTTTTCAAAGACTAACAAAATTGCACGAGCCCTTAGGGCTAGGTAGTATTTAACCTGTAAAAAATAAGAACTTATTTAAGAACCAAAACAGCCTGATTTCTCACTAGACTATATAAGAACCATTTCAGCCTGCCTTGGAAAAATAGTGGTTCTTTTATGCGGGTTTATACTGTATTATCTTTCTCATTTCCATCGTGATGTTGCAGTTTTTCCAATGGTGATGTCTATGTGGGTCATTGGTGTGACAACCAGCGTTCTGGTCATGGAAGTATGAAATCTGGCACCACGTCCTTCTCAGGGGCAACACTTTACATTGGGGAATGGTTTCATGACAAGCGATCTGGCTATGGGGTTTTAGATGACATCCTCAGGTAACCCAAGAGCATTTATATGAAGTCTGAGTTCATGTATGTATGGTCTGATGGGGAAATATAAAGAGGTTATTCAGTGGAAAGCCGTTTGTGTAATACGGCTGGGTATTTTTACAAGTCAGTTTTTATTTTTGGTGTCAAAAAATAATCATTGACGAGTAAAAATGCCCAGCCGTATTACAAAAATTTCTGCTGACTAAATTGTTTATTATATGACATAATTCTTTCCAAAAATATAGGCTTTCAGCGTGGCTTTCAACAATGTTTTCTGTAGTGCGCGGTCAGGGGGACTAAGACAAGTGTAATACGGTCTCATTTGCACCCGTCTTGGTGCGTACTCACACTCTAAAATGCTATGTCATATAATAAAGACTGGTACTCTAATGTTCCACCATTGGATACTCAACTACTTTACATCGTTTTGTATGAGAACTAAATAAATCAGTGAATAGAACTTCACATGCAATATTGGTAGAGCCAGTATTTGAACTCCTGACCCCATTGCCCACAACAACTGCCTACTAGGTAATAATCCCCTCTGGGAAGTGTATACTCAAGTGAAAGAAACCAAAGCTAATGCATGATGCACAGGCCACCTTTTCCAGCACAGAGTTTAAATCCTATAAGAATGGAGCCTCAAGGAGTTCATCATTATTATAATATATACAATCACACTGACATGATGTGACAAACCACATA
This sequence comes from Desmophyllum pertusum, assembly GCA_029204205.1. Classification (NCBI taxonomy): domain Eukaryota; kingdom Metazoa; phylum Cnidaria; class Anthozoa; order Scleractinia; family Caryophylliidae; genus Desmophyllum; species Desmophyllum pertusum. Next base: position 1,359,185 of record MU826834.1, on the reverse strand, counting down.
GACTCAACCGTGTTGTATGAAACACTACCAACATCTCAGCTCGCTTACGAGACACTACAAACCTGTCAGCTCACAAACAAGGCACTACCAACATCTCAGCTGAAATATCAGACACTAGCAACCTGGCCCTGGACATATCAGACACTGTCTGTCACACTAGCAACCTGTCCACTAACATGTCAGACACTAGCAACCTGTCAGCTGATATATCAGACACTACCAACCTGTCAGCTGACATATCAGACACTACCAACCTGTCCACTGACATGTCAGACACTACCAACCTGTCCACTGACATGTCAGACACTACCAACCTGTCCACTGACATGTCAGACACTACCAACCTGTCCACTGACATATCAGACACTAGCAACCTGTCCACTGACATGTCAGACACTAGCAACCTGTCCACTCACATGTCAGACACTACCAACCTGTCCACTCACATGTCAGACACTAGCAACCTGTCCACTAACATGTCAGACACTACCAACCTGTCCACTAACATGTCAGACACTAGCAACCTGTCCACTAACATGTCAGACACTAGCAACCTGTCCACTAACATGTCAGACACTACCAACCTGTCCACTCACATGTCAGACACTAGCAACCTGTCCACTCACATGTCAGACACTAGCAACCTGTCCACTAACATGTCAGACACTACCAACCTGTCCACTAACATGTCAGATACTAGCAACCTGTCAGCTGACATATCAGACACTACCAACCTGTCCACTGACATATCAGACACTACCAACCTGTCCACTAACATGTCAGACACTAGCAACCTGTCAGCTGACATATCAGACACTAGCAACCTGTCCACTAACATGTCAGATACTAGCAACCTGTCAGCTGACATATCAGACACTACCAACCTGTCCACTGACATGTCAGACACTACCAACCTGTCCACTGACATGTCAGACACTACCAACCTGTCCACTGACATATCAGACACTACCAACCTGTCCACTGACATGTCAGACACTACCAACCTGTCCACTGACATATCAGACACTAGCAACCCGTCCACTGACATCTGACACTACCAACCTGTCAGCTGACATATCAGACACTAGCAACCTGTCCACTGACATCAGACACAAGCAACCTGTCAGCTGACATATCAGACACTAACAACCTAGTAACCTAGAAAATTTTGGTTGAGTTTGTTGTTGGTTCTCATCCCCGGTTTTCCTCCCTCCACAAAAACCAACATTTCTAAATTCTAATTTGATCTGGAATCAGTGGAAGAGAAGAGCCACTCTGTGGATTTCCACTGAAATTCCCATTCATTCGTTAATTTATTTATTTTATTTGTCATCTATTCTATTTGTGCTCTGAGTTTCTTATAGTTAATGTGTTTGTTTTGTAGAGGAGAGAAGTACATGGGCATGTGGGAGACAGACTGTCGTCATGGCCCAGGAGTGCTTGTAACTCTTGATGGCATCTACAACCAAGGCCTCTTTTTGCAGAACAAACTCAGTGTATGTACCTTAACGTACCCTAAGAACATGTGTTCCCTAGTGTCCAACGCCGTCTTCTTCTGCAGGGTAGCTGTAGTATGTAATACATGACAGTTTCATGTATGGTGTTCAAACTATACTCTGAAAATAGTACAGTTCAAATAACAATAAAAATGTATGAAATAAACTGCATGATTGTCAAGTGATCAGATAAGGAATAAACTAAATCTCACAATGTGTGATGTAACCTGTGATGGACTCTCATCTCATCTGGGTGGGGGATGGGGTAACAATACTCCTGGAACTGCAAACATATTCAGGCCCTTTTGGAAAACAACATTTGAGATTTCCCAAAACCTTGAAGATTTGCATCGTTCTGTTTAAATTGACACATTATTATTTGCTAAAAGGTAAAAAAATTATGTACATACAAGGCTAAAAAGATTAATAAAAGGAGCTGAACATTTTAGACTTATGTCATCGTCAGGGTTAAAATGCCATCCGTGATTGTACATCGCTTTATTCTTAAGTTAAGTTATTCCTGAACAACATCTGCACAACAGCAATTAATTGGTTTGTTCAAAGTTGGCCCATTTTGTTCTAGAACAAGAATTTTCGAAGAAAATATAACCGGGCTTTTTTTATCAAGCAAGCAAGCCGTTTTACCTGCTTTCTTGCTTGAAATCTATCAGATTAGTCACGGCAGTCACGCTGAAGTCTGATGTTTGCATATAGTGCCTACTGTCAATTTTCTTGCCTCTGAGCAGTCTTTAAAGATCATTCCTCAATATAAAGCCAAAGTTGAATAAGAGGAAAAAACACGACAATATAGGTACGAATCGGAGTTGAACCATCAATCGCAGATGTTCCGCGTTGCACCATCATCATTCGCAGCTATTCTAGTCACAGTTCGACAAATTGCGTGAGTCAAAATGTGATATTGTAACGTAATGGTTGTTATTTATAAATCTTCTGCATACAAGGAAGTGAATTGCTGCACCAACACGAAAAAGTAATGTATTTTACACTAAATAAACAGCAGAGTATTCATGTTTAAATCAAAAGTAATAGCTTGATATGAAATTTGACCTAACGGCGACCCTGGTTTATCACAGACGTTGCGAAATCTCTTCAAGTCACAGTTAGACGTGACTCATGTGACCCCATGACGTAATCGTCCTTATTTATAAATCTGCATTTCTCAGCAAGTTTCTGTTTTTCTCAGAAAATATATGGAAAAGATATGTATTTCACACAAAATGACAATTATTTAACAGGACAATATTCATAAAATATCATTTAGGCAAAGGATGACCCTGGCGAAATCTAACGTAGCTTGATAAAAAAATTGATCTAATGGCGCTTCCAGTGTATGTGATGTACGTACGCACCTCACAGGCAATCTCTTCAAGTCACGATTCGACGTGACCCTATGACGTAATCGTCCAAATATAAATCTGCACGTCTCAGCAAGTTTCTGTTTACATAAATCTGCGAGTCTGGGCAAGTTTCTGTTTTCCTTTTCGGAAAAGAAATGTATTTCACACAAAACAAACAGGACAATATTATGACCCAGGCGAAATGTAATGTAGCCTTGATAAAAAATTTGATCTAATGGCGCCTCTAGTGTATGTGATGTACGTACGCACCTCACAGACAATCTCTTCAAGTCACGATTCGACGTGACCCTATGACGTAATCGTCCAAATATAAATCTGCACGTCTCAGCAAGTTTCTGTTTACATAAATCTGCGAGTCTGGGCAAGTTTCTGTTTTCCTTTACGGAAAAGAAATGTATTTCACACAAAACAAACAGGACAATATTATGGCCCTGGCGAAATGTAACGTAGCCTTGATAAAAAATTTGATCTAATGGCGCTCCTAGTGTGTCCACCTAGTAGTGAGTACAATGATTTAATATTTTGACAAGTCAAACTCACCGACATTCAATCTGTACGCCGCTCCGATGTGTTTACGCGGTCCTAAATTCATATTTATTTGGACCAGTCCAACTTTCACATAGGCTCGATTTCCGCCGCTCTCTCGAGTCCGGGCTTCGTTCTTCTCCGAGAAAATCTTTCACAAGGCGAATACATTCATATATATTCATACTCACCCCTAGCTCTCCTCCTAGCACTTTGGCGGAGTAGAGGTATAAGGTGAATCACAACAACAACAAAAAAACAGAAGCTATTTTACTAACCGGGCTGGGCCCCAGGCCCACGCCCGGTTAATTAGGCCCTCGATGATCTTAATCTCTTGAAATAATTATGATTTTGCTGAACAAAGGATTCTCCATTGGAATGAGTGGCTTTGGGTTTTGCAAAAGGTGGCGTTTTGGTTTCAAGTTGTGGCAAATATTGGAGTGTCGTCTTTTTTCTTTAAGTTTAATTATCCGTACTTCGAAATTTTGCATTGTTTCACTCGCATAGTTTTCTCCACATGAGCATTCTCCTTCGTAAATGTCCTTGAGATTGAATAGTCTTTTGATTTGTCTGGTTTGCTAAATGATATTGAAAATATACTTAAAATTAATGAAGGCATTCAGTTTTGAGATAAATTTCTTGCTCATATTTTCGTTTTTCCTACAGTAGGAAGTTCAATACAAATATTTTTCCATATAATCAAATTAATGTTCAAGTCACATAGAAGTTATAAGTGGTACCTCTATGGCATCATATAATTATGTATTGTAATGATGTACATGTAATGATACGATGTTATGAAGTATTTAATGTCTAATGTGATGATGAATATATGAATGAAATCATATATATATATGAACTGCGGAAATGAAGTGATGTCTGTAACATTACTATATGTCAATATTGTAAATAGTGTAGGTTTTATAGACTTGTACAAATGTATATGAAGTGAGGTTATGTATTGTGTGTTTGTACCTAGTCACTTCATGCTGCAGAAGTTATGTGCCAGCCATTCGGCTCCTCTGACTCCTATAATTGGCATGCATAGAAGCCATTATGTCTGTTTGCTTCCGTCCTCCTTCCATGGTCGATGTTGAGCTAAATCTTCCTTTGTTCGCATGCTTGACATCAATAAACTACATGCCAGGACAGTAAACATGGATATTTTTATTGATTTCTTTTTCAGGGTGATGGTGTTCTATTGTGTGATGATAACACAAAATTTGAAGGAGACTTTATTGGGGAATGTTTGTTGTCAGGCAAGGTAGGAAGTTTTTTTAATTTGAAATGTTATACATGTAATGTAAGTATAATTAACAATTAGACGGCAAGCTCGAGGTTTCAATTGGCTGATAGTTGGCGAGGGGTGAAGCATCATCTGAAGCCCTGAGCCAACTATCAAAGACAGACAGACAGACAGTTTATTATTTAAACACGGATTTTCTTCAATTACATGGAATTGGTTTCCAAGAAAGCCGTGCCAATAAAAATTACTACAATTGAAGGGTGTGGTGGAAAAACAGCATTACGACAATAGAATTCTATTGTCGTAATGAATTCTATTGTCGTAATGCTGTTTTTCCACCATGCCCTTCAATTACATCTGTATATATATTTATTACAATACAGAAATAAGAGTGTTACTTGCTATTCTGGAGACCGAGTGTGCGTAGACACTTACTGAATGACTTTAGAGACTGATCTGATTTGATCTTATTTGGAAGAGAATTCCACAATTTAGCCCCACGATAGAAACCGAGAGCGAGCCATATAATAAATTGTTTTAGCATAACCCAGAGACCGATCTATTCAACAAAAACGTTCAGTGAAAGTGGTTTATTCTAGTTTTGGTTTGTGATTTCGACAATTTTACTTATGCGCGCTCCCAGGGCAGTCTATCAAAAATTAGACCGCCCATGCCTTAAGCCAATCAATGGGTTGTGCTAATAAACCATAGTCATTTGTCTTGATACATAGATTGTGACCTGGCCAAAAACTCTTCAAACTGCACAATGTAACCATTGTTTAAACATGTGATTATTTCAGTGATTGGTGAGTCCTGTTTTTCAGGGAGTGCTTACAATGCCAAATGGGGATTATATAGAGGGTACATTTACTGGTCAGTGGGAGATGGAATACGAATTAATGGAACCTTTCACAAGCTCGAAGCAACAGGCACATCCAGCAGTACAGCAAGGTTTGTGGTATCATTATTTTAACATCCAGTAAAACTATTCAGAGTTGTTATAATACATAAATGGGAAATAACTTTATTATCAACTTGGAGATTAACTGCCTTTTTAGAGTTAAACAACTTATGCTCTGAGCATTAGCCCTGCATCAGAGCAGAGGATTATAAGTTGGTATGTTGGTTATGTATAGCTTATAGCAGCAGTGTTTATGTTTTTAATTTATACCTGATAAACTTTATGATACCTTAAAAGTGATGAACTTATATTTTTCGATTTTTAAGTCACAAGCTCATGAAAAATTCATTAAAACTGAATTGTAGACTTTTCAAAACTGCTACAGTATAATCAAATGTTGATTTGCTTTACCAATTCCAATATAGCTTTTGTAATTTGGCATACAAATTAAGGTGTGGAATTCAATCAATCAATCAATCAATTGATATAGCTGCGACAGCTTTGAACCCAAGCATTGGTTTTAAAAGATTTTTTCTTCCAAAAGTAAATGCAGTGCTTATTCGAAGTAAATGCAGTGCTTATTCAAATATTTTTTGGACTGAAGAAGTGTTTTGTATGTTATTGTCAGTGTAGACCAAAAGTGAATGCAGTGTTTATTTGAATATTTTTATGGCTGCAAAAGCTTTTTGTCTGATATTTTCACTTAGAAAAACAGGCTAATTGTGTTTATTTCAAATTTCTCTGATGAATTTTTCTTTTATAGTTTTATTATATTTTAATTTATGAATAAAGTCCAATTTTATCTAAATGTTGTACTATTTGGAGGATATTATTAAAATGAACCTGAAAACGGTTGTAGAAGCCTATTAGGACTGTCAGAAAGCAGTTTTAGTTAAAGAGATCACCTCCGCATTATTCTCGGGAAACAAAATTTACTGTTTCCTAAGTGTTTAATGTAGCATTGAATTATCAATGTTTATAAAATTTTGGTGATATAACACATGCTCTGATTGGTCAATACGAGTTCATTATAACTCGATAAAGCACTCGCCCTACGTCACACACGTGCTTTATCGAGTTATAATGCACTCTGCCTACGTCACAAGTTTGAGCGCACGCAATTCCATGAACATTTTATAAAGGAAATAGTAAACTTGCCCCTCGTGCATTGTTGAGTTATATCTTTAAGCACTTGGGAATTTTTAAGAACACTTGAGAAGTGCGAGAAGCACTTGGGCACGTTAACTATTCCCTCAATAATTTTGAAAAGTTATTTTGAGGTTCTTTTTATGTCCATAGATGTAACATGACAAACAACAAATACACAATTCCACCTGCAAAGAAGTGGATATCATTGTTTTCTCAGTGCCGTCAAGCCCTCGGTTGTCATGGTGATCAGGATCCTGAGCTAAAAGTTGTGTGGAAGTCTGTATCAGTTGCCTTAATAAGCAAGCGTGACTCTAAACTGTCACATGGTGACCAGGAAATAATCCAAGAGTTGTCGGACATCAACAATGACATGGAACAAACTGCTAAAGTCACTGGGGACTTGCAAAAATTGCAATCGTATCTATCAAAGGTAAAATTGGTGAAAATGTCAATGAAAGATATTTAGCCATTAAGGTTGTTGGGAGCTGAATATATCGAGCGTTTATCGGTGCAACCAGACAATAGGAAATTAGAACTCTTTTCTCAAAGGAGAGAAATGTCATTGTTTGGGAACACCAATAATAATGGCTAGAACAAGGTTAGTGAGGCTAATTTAAATGCACACAAAATAATTTTAAATTGGCAGCCATTTTTGTATTTGGTCTATAGCCAGAGGTTATTTCTCGTAGATTTGACATGCGAGAAAACCTTCTGGTTCCCAGGGTACAAACATTTCAGGTCTGAAAGACCTGAAAAGCTCAGACCCCTGCTCAAGTCTTTGAGACATCCAGAGGGAGGGAGTTTTTTGGTCTGAGGTCTGAGTTTCAAACACCCCCTAGAGAAAACATTCTGATTCTGTTAAAATACTGTATCTTTCTACAGGCATTTGACATAAAGCAGCACCCATTGGGGCAACTTGTAAATAGCCTGGTTGATGTGTTTAGAGCCAGTTATGTTGGTATGGGCACTCACAGGAGATTACTGCCCCATGCAGTAGCTGAGCTTAAATCTTTTGTTTTGAGGCTATACAACATTGTGCGGTGAGATGTTACATTATTTTGTTATTCTTGTGTCAGCTGTTGTTTGCGGGAGGGAAATTGGAGAATTTTTCTGGAAGATTACATATTTTACTTGACCTTTAACCCATTGACTACTGGGCTTTTTCCAAAAAAACGTCAATCTAACATCCCAGATGCCTATTTCTGGCCATTATCTCAACAGTTTAATGTCAAACTGTCTAAAACTAAGTTTAAAACACGGCAACTAACATCCCCTTCTACGTAGAAGCAACGAATTCAATATTTTCTTCGGGCATGCGCAGAAATCAAAATTTCGACATAGTTTTTGGGTTTGAAAAACCCACCTGACTTTAGGCTTTTCTTTTCCTTTTATTTTTTTTTTGCCGTTCTTGCTCTCCTTTTTCTCTCATTTTATTTTGTGGTTTTGTTGGCCTTTCAGTCGTCTTTGTTCACGTTGAAAAAGTTTTAGCCTAAATGTTGGGGAAAGGGAATTTTTTTGACAAAGAGTGCCAATGGTAGTGAAGGTCGCATTTTTGGTGATTTTGGAGGAAAAAATCCAAGTTGTTTCGTGTGTATCTCCGGTCCAATTTAATGTTTCGTGCTCGTTTAGGCATGCTTTGTTAGACATTTGCCAACTCTATCCGTTGATTATCAAAGACATCCTCTGGCGTGAACAGTGATGACGTCACAAGTGGTACAAGTCTGTGGTCTCTTCTTGGCCGTTTATGGCCGCTTTAGTAGTCAATGTGTTAAAGAACAATAGTCCATTTTACAGTTCTGTGCTTAGAATCCAGGCCTTTGAACAGAAGTGAGGCTGGAGGTGACTTTGTTGTGATACAAACCTTCTTTCTTTTCAAATGTAAATTATTCTGTTATTATGTAAAGTAGTTTCTGATCTCTATCATCTCATGGTCAACCCTAACCTCGCTTTCATACAGAGGCTTGGTTACATTTCACAGAACTGTAAAATGGTCTATTGAGGAGTTAATGTGATAGCTATGCGAGTTACTACCATTTTAGAAAGTCACAGAGGAGTGTTGCACATTTGTACATACAAGGAAAAGAAGATCGAAGAATCTTGTAAGGAAGTCAGTAAGACCTGCTATTGTCACGCATCTTAAACACAATGTAAAGACTGTGATCTTTTTTTTATTATCTTGGCAGTCTTTTATTCCCTGAGCTCCCAATGAAGAATATGTTCACTTAGATACAGACATGGTGTCAGGTGTAGCCAATCGCGGCACAGAAGAGAGCATGACAAGCAGTATGCTACTACATCCTCTGCTCTTCCCCAGACTCTATCCACCACTGTCACATTGTATGCCTTGGACAACGAGCGAGCAGATAGTGCATACTGGGAACGAATCCAGCAGCTAAACAAACGCTCAGACTGGGCACTAATGTCGTATGTTGGCATACAAAGGTAGGTACTGTACAAGCAGGACAATCCTGTTCAACAGTTATGATGCAAAAGCCTTGAAAATTCACTTTGTTAACACATGTCAGATCCTGATAAAATAATTGCAAATTGATAGTAATAGGAGATTTGCATGTTGGCGTCATTTGACTACAACTACCAGAATCCTTCAGTTTTTCTTTTTCTCATGCTAATTAGAGCCATTGTTATTTAAACCCCAATGGGATTTAAAAATTTAAATAATAAAGGAAAAAACGAAATGAATTCTGGTAGTTGTAGTCAAATGACGACATCGTGCAAGTGTGCTATTAGTTTTGCAAAGTTATGATTTATCAGTGTTGTTAATTATTTTGTTTGTAATTTGACTCTTGAACACATTTTATAAAGTTTTGATCATGCATGTGTAACATGCGCTCTGTAGTCGTTTAACACGAGGCTATGTAAACACAGTTATGACACATTGTATTTTGTTGGCTTTATTTAATAAAGAAAGAGACAACGGCTGCTCGCATTTACATACACTTTTCAAATTCTCCCAAATTTTATCTTGCAATGCATGAGGCTATCTTACTATGCACACGATATTGCTCGAGGTTGAGCTATTCACAAGCTTGGAATGAGCTAATAACATCGAATATACAGTGGAACCCCGCCTTACGCCCACCTCGTTAATACGACCACTTTCTTTTGTCCTGAACTGAAGTTCTCTCAGTCATTTTCTTATTTAAGAACCCCTTTAATACAACCACCCTGTTAATGCGACCAGATTGTAGCAGTGTCAACTTAAATACAAACTGAAAGAAGGCAGAAATGAATCTTTATTGATATTCATTGGTGAGAGGACAGCATTCATCATACAATACCAGCCTAATCATCGCACTCCACATTTGTCATTACTTGTCATATTAAAAATATTTCATGCAAATAAAATAAGTGTTGCTGTTGACATGATTGTGTTCCTCAGGCATTTTTGGCTCACAAAAGAACAAGATGTTGGAATTCGTTCAGATGAGGTATATAATTGTTGTTTAACATGATCCTTTTCCTCCTCCCTTCATTCATTAGGGGAGGCATGTAGGCCTAATGGTTAGTGCGTTGGACTCTGGATCGAGCGGTCCTGGTTTGAGCCTATGCTAGGATCATTGTGTTGTGTTCTTGGGCAAGATACTTAACTCTCACATTGCCTCTCTCCTCCCAGGAGTAAATGGGTACCCGTGAACTGTCAGGGAACCTGACAAAAAATGCTGGGGGTTACCTGTGATGGACTAGCATCCTATCCAAGGGAGTAGCGGTACTCTTAGTCGCTTCATGCTGTGGCTGATCTGATAAGCCACCAGGCTTGTAAACAGGCGTTAACCTTTACTTCATTCATACAAAGGATAAACATTTTGCTTCTTTAGACCACTGAAGCATAACACAACACACCAAGAAAAATTACAACTAAGAATTGATCCCTATAGCTGAAAGTGATTCCTTTATTAATTTGTACACCTACTAGTGTCTCAGTCCCAGTAGACTACAGGGTCTTACAGTAAGTATACATGATGAAATTCGCATCTGTCCTATCTAAGCCGTTTCAAAACATTAACAAGCAGTCTGTACGGGAAGAAAAATGCCGTTTACTATTTTCAAGTATCTCTTTTCGTTCCAAAGATGTTCAAGTTTCTAAAATATGCAAATTAACGAAGTGATGACGTCATAACTCAACCGAATTTTGATCAAATAAGAAAAAAAGGATATCTCAACCAATTTGTAACAGAAATGTTTGATTCTTTGCAGTAAGACTACTAGATATGTTCCACAATATAAGTTTGCCAATTTTGTTACCATGGCAACATACTGGGTTCCAGACCTCCCCGATGTTAAAGGCTTTTCTGGCCATCTTTGGCATTCCATTTTGATATTTGCCAATGATGCCTCATCTACATGATCTGGCAAGCATATAAATGTGTTAGGTCGACTTCTTGGCCTGGTTTAATTTTTCCGAGCTGAAAATCACTAAAATATTGAAAACAGGTTGGAGGGGACTGGAAAAGAGTGAGTTGCCATGGGAACGGTTTTTTTTTTTTTTACCGTACCGTAAGTGTGTTGCCTGTAGAACTATTAGTCTACCAAGTTTCAATGGTCTCTGCAGCAAATTGACCGAGATTTATATACTTGATATAAAATTGGGTTGTGTCTATGATGTCATCAGTCCCCTAATTTGCATATTTTACACATTTTTCAAACTTAAATGTCTCCAGAACTAATACAGATATTTGAAAACGGAAAACGCCATTTTTCATCTTTCATGGAATTCTCTATGATACCCCTAAAATTGCAAGTGGTAGAAATTTGATCATAGTAGCACTTTAAACACAAAGGCGCATTATAAAAGGGATAGCTCCTCCGACTTTCGTCGCCATCTAATTTGCATTGTAGTTTTGCATGTGGAGGCTAGAGCTTTGTAATGTTCTTGTATTCCTTTACAATTTTTGTATCCACTATGAACATAAAACCTTATAAATGTCTCAAATTCCCTCGTTTGTTCTCGGTAAGATGTGAATTAAAACTTTTAGAACAGATAATTCAAAATTATGTACTTCAAATATGAAACTTTCATGAGCGAGTTTGAATTTCGCGTGTTGTGTCAGCGTAACTTCACACTATTTCTTGCACACCAAAATATTTCAAGAAACTAGTAAAAAAAATCATTATTCCGTGGGGTTTAGAATGATTGGTAAAGAAAAACGAAAACAACTCATTTTCAGCTGTTGTCTTGTTCGCTGTTGATTGACAAATGATCTTGAGGTACCTTAGCACATGAGGGAGAAACCCTGTGAGTTCTCACAAGGACTGGCTATGACAATTAGAACTAGTGTAATTGACATGTGTTGAAGTCAGAGCAGTCAGACCATTTTGATGTTGTACTGCGCCTTGTCTCTCTTAGTTTGGTCTTTGTGAGCTACATGGGGGCCTTGATGTAGGATATTATCACTTTAGCGGCTATAGTAAGCGTCTTTAGTTCATTTACTGAATATTTGTTTGTTTTGTTTTAAGGTGAAACTGGAAAATAGAGAATCCGAGCATTACATGAGTGCTGTAGAATCCCTTCAACAGATTAGGTATTCCATTCTTCTACTTTATTTCCTATGCTTCTCCTTTTCACCCTTATCGTAGGTGTAGGGTGTCGCTATGCACAGTCCATGTGCTATTACGCCTCCCACTCAGTCGATAAGTGCATGTTATCATATGACTCACAAGCCCCTGCACGAAATGAGGCGGTATCTGGATCGACAAAACAATTTAGCGGTCAATTCTTACATGTAAGAGCATAATACTCTCGGACCTTCACTTCATAAGTCACTGTTGATGCCTGGACTTGTGGTGCTTTGACAGTCATATAATTACACTGCAACTACAGTCAAGATAAATTGTATACATACGAATAATAGTATGCATTGATTTCCTCACAGTACTAAATTTAGCCCAATGGAGAAGCTTGGAGTTCTTAAGTCAACTTTTGAGCAGATAAATGAAGTAGGTTGTTGTTGTTGTTGTTTTTTTTGTTTTTGTTTAGCAAACATTTACATAATAGCAATAAAACATTGATAATTTTTCCTTTACCCTTCCATGATTGTGTTTTGGCAGGACGTTGGTTCATTCTGGCAAGGAGAGAAGAAACTAGTGTCTCTGGATGATTTGTTCCCAGTCTTTCAGTTTGTGGTCATCAGGGCAAGGTAAAATTACAATGTTATTATTTGCCTGCCTGTCTGCCCAACCGACGACCGACCGACCGACGACCGACCGACCGACCGACCGAACCGACCGACCGACCGCCGACCGACCGACCGACCGACCGACCGACCGAATGAATGAATAACAGTCACCAGTAACTGATGCACTAGACTTGCTATTGTTAGCCCTTCATCAGAGTAATTCCAAGACTTCCTTTAGAACAAAGTAATTTATAAATCCTTCATGAACTTGTGAATGCAAAGCAATGATCGAGTTATAGCATTGTTTAGTTGCATTGCTTGGAGTCCAAAATTAGCCACATATTATTTCTGTTTAATTTATAGGTTTGACTTACAAAGTCAAGAGCAACATATTTTTTTTACATGTAATTGTATGAGCAATTTGACAGTGTGGGATTATTCGTTATTTCATCATGTAGGAGCCCAGATGATTTTTAAATTTCCTAAATGGATTACCATTAAATTGCTTAAATGGATTACCATTTCCTATTTGTTGTTTGATGCAGGATTCCTCACCTGGGTTCAGAAATTCAATTCATTGATGACATGGTGGACAGTCACGTGCACGTAGGAGAACAAGGACACATGTTTACCACTCTTAAGGTGCATAACAATATGAGCCAACACATGTGATCACATGAATTGATATATACCAAACAAGTCAATATTGCTTTTCGCGCTCTCTGATTGGCTACTCATATGTTTGGCTACTCCATACAACAAGGAGTGGTAAAATGTGACGTCACAAATTTTCAAATTATTTTTATGAAAACAAGCCTCAAAATCTTAATCACCATCATTAGATAAATATTGCTGCTGTATGATCAGCCACAAAATGTCAACTTGTTAGCACGAATAGAGCAGAAGATATACTATAGAGGTTCAATGTTTGGTACCGTCCCATACCAACCTCTCTAATTTTGCGCCGGTTTAAACTGAAGGAACAGACGCAAAATTAGAAGGGTTTGTATGGAGAAATTAAAACCTGAAGTACCCACATCTCAGCTGCAAATTGCAATGGAGGGCTAATTTTTGGCAAGTGGACGGGTTTTTTTCATGTTTCCTCCTAGTAGGTGATCAAATTTCATAATTTCGCAAATTTATTTTTTATGACGTCATACCTTTAGTACTCTATTTGGGGGCAGGGGGGGGGGGGGGGGGGGGATAGAAAGCCGGCACTTTTCTTTGAGGACATAGCGGTGCCGGGCAACAAACCAACAGTGCGAATCCTGTGTCAATCAAGCCGTTGCTAAGAATGACGTCAACCAAAACTTCATTGTTTTCTAACCCGGGAAACTTTTTCAAGCTCGCAGCGGAGAGCTGTACGCGTGTAGCCTGCAAACACAGCGCTGGCGGATTTTTGGCTTGATCTTTCACACCGCGACTGCAGCGAGAGGATCCAGCGAGAGTCTTTCGGATACGGTCAGTAGTGCTACTACTAGAACGGGAAGCGCCGAAGTCGGATGGAAATGTTTATGGTAATACACGAGGCGAAGCGAAATCAGACAACAACGAAAAAAACACGTCTTCCTTTTCGAGCGAAAACAACCAAGGAGAAACACATTTTTGTTATCATGCATACTAATTTTAGGTGTGAATTTCTTGCCTGAAAAGCTTTTTTATTGTCAATAAGTTCCCGTGGGACAATCCTCTTAGCAACTAGTTGAGTGCTATTGCGCACGCTCGGTTGCCCGGCACCGCTATGTCCGTAATTATGCAGACCATTTATAAGGAGTTTCTTCCCCCCCCCCCCCCCCCCCCTGATTTGGGGTGACAGTTGGACCTAATTTCACTCACTCACTCTCCAAATACTTGTTAATCAGTGAGGATTTCTGTCAACACCGCACCCGATATGTCAGCTCTTTGGTACAGGTCGGCCCGTTTACACGGGATGCAGTGGTGGGGGTTCATATGTTGTATTATAACCCTTTAACCACTGTCAAAATTATCTTGTTTTAGACGAAAGAAAATTCAATTCTCATTGAAGAATATAATGTTTACGTTTGTTTTGACCGCAGCAATTTTGACACCTATCGGCAAAAATGTGACATCTACGGTCAGCCGACAAGCTGCTAAATCGCGTCAATTCTTGAACTAGGATGAACTCATAATGACGTTATTTTTTGAATTTTTTTTTATCAGACGGGTTTTTTTTAAGTAAAACTCTCTTAAGTAAAACTCTGTTTTATTTCTGTTGTTGTGCGTCAAATTCAAAAGGCGACATGGCACTGACGTGCCTTTGCTGTTTCTGAGGCTAGGGTCACGATAAGACAACCTTTGACTGGCTGGAAAGATTAAGGGTTACCTTTCTTTATCTGTTTTTTCAAATTTCTCTTTGTGTGTAGCTTTTTTTCGTTCTCTTTCTCGGTTAAAATTTGTTTCGTTTTGTCCACAGGCTTCTTTTTTCCAGATTCAGAATGAGAAAGGCTGATGGATTATTCCATCAACAAGTCCTTCATCAAGTCATCGTTGGACAGTCAGGAGCGAATTTAATTTGCTGTTACATTCCATGATTAGTAGCTTTAAAACTACATTACACTGTACGTAATATGTGTACAGTCTAATTCCCTAGCAGACCAGGACAACATGTTTCCGTTTTGAAAACATGTTAACTTCATCTTCGGTTGATTGTATTGAAACATATTTATTGAAACATGTTTTGCAAACTAAAAATATTGTCCTTTCCTCTAAAATTTCCTTTCTATGTTAATATTATTGTAAGATATGCTGGTGTACATATGGACTGTAGGTAGCATCTCGTGAGAAGCTTATTGACATCTTACCTGGTCCGGCTGAAGGTATCAGTGCAAAATAACAGGCTCAGGACTTGAGGACGTCTGTCTGAGCAAATCGGGAAGGCGGCGGGTCGGTCTATTCTTTCCATATTTGAGCAGTTTAAGATCAGTGATGTGGAAAGACAATATGCTTAGTTTTTAAAATCGCTTAGTTAACGAGATACGCGGTATACGCCCCCCCCCCCCCCCCCCCCGCCCCCCTAAAAAAAAGAGAGGAAAAGAATAAAACTGGGAAGAAGAAATCTCTCAATTCAGACGCGCTTGACTAAAAGGTTGATTTCCACTGTCGCGTAATTTTGTGTGCCGTGATATATACATGAAGAAAATGTATGGGGTTCAACTTTCTTCGCAGACTTAAGGGGGGATTCTACCTGAATTTCAATGAAATTTTAAGAGGTTTAAAGAAGGGATAGAAGGAAAAAAATATTTTGGAACACCAACAGACAGTTGATACCCACGCGGGTGCTCTCGCGTGGGTATCAACTGTCGTCAATGTCAATCTACTAATTTTTAACTTCAAATTCTAATCATAGTTAGTAAAACTCTACTAACTATCAAATCTTCAATATTTCTCATTTCCCTAAATTTTACAACTCCGTTGAGAAAAACTATTTCCTCTCAAATATACTCAAAAATCACCCAAAAATTTACAAAACACCCCATAACATAGATTCATGGGATGAGCATAGAGTTTTTGGATTGCTTGAAACGTGAACGAGATATTTCCATTTAACCCATGTTAAGTCGCGTGAAAATGGCATTTCGGTGAAGTCCCGCCTAAGCCGTCCAAACATTTTCTCCATTTTATTACGCAACAGTGGAAATCCAGAATTTGTATGAAAATTGGATGTTAATTCATTACATCTTAATTTTCACGGCATTTATAGATTACGAGAAACCTTAAATAATGAGAGGATGCACAAAAATCCAATATTAACATTTGCTTGTTCAGCCCCAATTTAAAATTACATTGTTTTAGGCAGCGGTTTCTTAGCAAGCACAACTCGTCTTTCTAGTCATCAAACAAAACTTTAGGAAATACAAAAATCTGAAGCGATTTGAGTGTGCATTTCAGCCAGAACTTCAAAATTTGTTATATAGTTTGCTTTATACAAATTTCAACTGATTTCCGAAGACTTCCGAAGATTGCAAAGTTGACCCCGACACTTCCGAAGATGACCCGAAGATTGCCTAAAATTACCCGAGGTCCTCCGAAGATTTTCTAACGTGATCGTATGGTCCGAAGCTTTATCGCACTAATTTTGCCCTTTACAGAATTTGTTTTTAACAAGCAATCGCATGATTCCTCGTAAAATTAAGGATTGATATCACTTGTGTTGTCAAAATTTGCAAATTTCTGAAAACACGCGTGATATTATCTCGACCCCATGCGATTACCTGTACTTATGGTTTAAGTTGCTCTGTGGCTCGGATATCATTTTCAAAAGCTTTTGTCTTTGTGGTAAATACCCATGTATGTAGATGTTTATAACACTCAAATTTTGCCATGTATTTTGAAAATGGTTTTAAAAATGGAAATAAAATAGTTTATTTCGTTGTCTTTACTATAGCGAAATTAAAACATTGAAAAAAACGTTACTGTTATCCTTGTATGTACTGTCCCATTTATATGGGAAATTGTTTTGTGTATATCCCTGTGACCTGACAGTTTTCATATGCATACATTGCTTTATAAAACACAGCCAGAGAAACTGACGGAGAGAAACATCAAACGTGCTGACCCGTCCCCAGTCGTCTCTTATGAGTTGCTCCAACCGTCCTCCAACCTCGTTCCCAGGGTCTACTCCGTTTCAAGATGGCGGCTGGGCGCGGAGAAGACCCTGGGACACGCGGGTGAAATACTCCACGGATCGTGGAGTATTTTGTCACGTGACACACGATCGATCGTGTTTGCTACACTTGACTAACGGTCTTCACCAGCGTGCCCCAGGATCTTCTCCGCGCCCAGCCGCCATCTTGAAAGCGGAGTAGACCCTGGGAACGAGGTTGTTGTTGCTCCTTACCCCCCATCATCCCCTGCGTCTCGTACCCAAATATTCTCATCGGGGACAGTTGCTTGTATCGTTAAAAATGGATCCCTAAAATAATCAGCCACAATATTATGCTTCTTTCTACGCTACCCGGTACGCTAGCACCATATGGCCACTGGTCATGTGGCTATGCCTTGCTGATGGGTCAGGAAAAAGAACGAAATATTACATGTTATTAATCAGGGTCCAAAATCATTCAGTCAGATATAAAATGTTTAGAAAGAAGTACGAAGAACGATTAGGCCATCCCCATAAAATGTTTTGTTTCCCATCGCCCTCGGTCGGTAAAAATAAAAAAAATAAAATAAAAAAAGCCCAGAAACGAAATATTGACAAATTATACATAAACTAGAAATTCTCAAAGAGAAGTTAGTGCTGCCTTCGCAAATGTAAGTTGATAGTCTCGACTCGATCCTAGATCCTCGAAGTTTTCGAGAATCGAGTTTCGAGTGACTCGAATAGGGATTTCGAGGAAACGATTTATTTCTCGAAACAGAACAATAACATAGAAACAATAGCGATTTCACGCGGCTTCTTTTTATTCACGCAAGTGTATTTCGTACTCACGTCCAAATTGTGGTCGGGAGGACTTTAGTCTTTTAGTACACTGACCTACATACGCAGCAAAGTCCTGTAATCAA